>VZQC01011925.1:2010820-2242398 GCA_009823505.1 Rhizomys pruinosus | reverse complement strand
CCTTCAGTAACTCTAGGCTTCATTGGGTTGGAGAGCTGGCTCCAGAGACTACCAAGCCCGCTAAAGAAATTCATCCTTTCAATTCTGTTTCTCTAGAACCACTCCTGGTAGCAAAATCTGTATTAGTCAGGGTTCTCTAAAGAAACAGAAGCAACAGGACGAATATATAACTATATACAATTTATTGACTTGCTCACGTGACGGAGCTCAACAGTAGCGCCGAACTGGAGAGGCCGGGAATCCAGGGAACTGCTCAGTCCACAAGGCTGGATGTCTCAGTAGTCCCAGTCTAGTGCTGAAGGCCTGAATGGATTCCAGGAGATCTGCCAGTCTCAGTACATGCTGGGATCCGAAAGGTTGATCACAGCAGCAAGACAAACTCACCAGATGAGAAAAGCAAGCCGTAGGAGACAAAAGGGACCAGCTCCTGCTGCGGTGGCCTTAAATACTGCCTGCTGGCAGAAGGTAACACCCACATTTGGGGTGGGCCATCCAGGTTGAGGTGGTCCAATCAGAGGACCCTTTTTCTCTTATTTGTTCCTTAGTCCAGTCAAGTTGACACCCAGGATTAACCATCACAGCCACTATGGAAAACAGTGTGAAGAACCCTTGGAAGACTTGGAATGAACTTGCCACCCAACCCAGCCATACCACTCCTAGGCATGTTCCCCCAAGACTCACCCCACCATAGAGAGACATTCACGACCATGTTTATTTCAGCTCTCTTCACAATAGCAGGGAGCTGGAACCAACCCAAATGACCCTCAACTGATGAGTAGAGAAAATGTGGTACATCTACACAATGGAGTTCTATGCAGCAGTAAAGAAAGATGACATCATGAGCTTTGCAGGAAAATGGCTGGAGCTAGAAAACATCATGCTGAGTGAAGTAACACAGTCCCAGAAAAACAAACGACGAATGATATCCCTCATCTGTGGATGCTAGTGCTAATTACCTAGTTGTAAGTATTTCTTGTGCATGGTCCCTTGAGTTTTTGTCCAAGCAATTGGGAATGATGCATACTGGAAACAACAACAACAACAACAACAACAACAACAATAACAGCAACAACAACAGAAAGGACTGCATCAAAGAACTGACTGAAGCAGTGAACTTCTGCTCAAAACAGTCAACTTCCACATGGAGAATATTGAGAAAGACTGAGAAAGAGATGAAAAGCATGTTTGGCAGAATGCATGAGCTCTGGTGGGGTGGGGGCATAGAGTAGGGAACAGGGGTCTAGATTTGATAATCTTGTACAGAATATATATTAAAAAATTAAATAAAAAAAATTCAAATTCAAGCCAGGTGTGGTGGTGCACGCCTTTAGTCTTAGTGCTTGGGAGGCAGAGGCAGGCAGATTTCTGTGAGTTCAAGGCCAGCCTCATCTACAGAGTGAGTGCCAGGACAGCCAGAGTTCCAGGGAGACCCTGTCTCAAAAAGACAGAATAATAAAATTCAAATTCAACAGACAATATGTACCTCTTAAAGTAGATGTACTTCTGTTATATTTTCATTTAAAATGGATTTTCATGTATATGCACACCATTACTAAAGTACCTAGAACATTCTTCAGAAATATACATTAAAGTACTTTTTAAAACTCACATTATGATCTCCACTTGAAATTTTCTGTTTATGTAATGCTTAAAGTTGAACAGAATGGCTTCTTATGAAACTGTTAACCAAGGATTCATTTATCCCTCAGGATAGAAACAATTTTGTCTGTGCAGTCCTGGCTTTACAATAGATCTAATATTTCTAAATTTGAAGATAAATTGTATTAGAGTTTTCCCAAGGCAATTCCCTAAACACCAATAATGAGTAGTTGAAAGGGATATTGTTATTTTTTCGCTTTTTTATTACTTATGTATATCATCTACCCTTCATATTTTCCCTAAGTAGTTAGATAAACACAGTTCTTACAGCATTTGGGAGCTAGAATATATTTTCCAAGTTAAGACACAAAAATGAGCATTTTCTCTTTCAAATCCCGGTTACTAATATTCCTTATTTATTGTTTTGAGTAGTCATAATTCTATAGATAATAACATTTTAAAAGAGCCTATTATCAAGTACACCAACAAAGTAGTAATATTTGTGTTCTATAAGGATCTGTTAGGTCCTGAAAAACAAGATTAACTAGTATATTTAGAAAGAATGTGATCAATCTTTACAATTCAATTTATTCATCCTCTAGTTCTCTGAAATAATAAAACAAAACTTGCTTATACCAAGACTAATATCCTGTATTTTAAATAGAGATCTAAGTAGTTATGACTCAATTAGAGTGACTTCTAAACCTTTGTGTCAGCTTCCTGAAATGGTAAACCCAAGATTTAGAGACTAATGGAGAGATATGGGATCTTGGTCACATAATTTCTTTGTGCATTTTTATCTATTTTGTGAGAAAAGGAGACTGTCCTGCTCTTTCTTGCACATACTCTGTATCTGAACGTGAGAGTAAACACACTCCCAGCTCTTCATATATATGAATTGCATTAAGGATTTGTATGTTTAGCTCCTTTTGTTCTTATAGAATAACCTAAAATTTTTAACTAGTACTTTTCTCATAAGGTTTACAGTCCTCTTCAGCTCTGGAGCTCAAAAGCAGTAAATGTTATAAACCTAAATCAGACATGCATGAACAGATGGGCCACTTCGCAGCATACAGTGTAGTAGAAACTAATTCCCATATCTCCCTCTATCTCAATTTTTTTACATCAAATTGCCCAAAACTTCCAACTATCTGATAACAGTTTTTCTCCTTGCTTCAAATTTTCTCTAGTTTCCAATTTTCCAATAAGCCTGTATAACAATATATCACTGAGTGTTTCCTTGGATGATGGCACCCGGAGGCTAATAGTATGATAAGAACCTCTTTTAAAGAAATGGATGAAAAAATACTTTCCTTGCTTTGGTTCTCTCTCTGCAAGAATTCCAACTTCTGACAGCTTGCTTTAGGACAGTGTTTCTTAGCTGCTCGGTTTTATCTTAGCTTTCGTTTACTATATCTTTGGTTTTTACAACCTGGCTCTGTTTCCACATAGTATCTACTGCCAAAGCTGTCAAAACTTGCATTAAGGCACACATTCATGCTGAAGGTGCTAAACCCACGGCCATTCCCACATTCATATGGAAGCCAGTCTGAACCATGTGCTGTACCTGTAGTTCAAACATTGTTCTGCATCTCAAAAAGACACAGCCTGTGCTCTCAATACCTCATGCAAAATTTAAAGCAGCTCCCCATTAGAGCCTTAATGATTTTCTTTCTCATTGCAGTGCTTCCTCCCTGGAGTCAGATTTGAGTTGGTGGATACAGAGTACAAGATGATCTCATGAGATTCTGCAGCGTTATCTCAAATCATTCTTCATCTGATAGTGGTACAGTATCTTTAATGCAAACGTGTACTTCTTTTTTTAATCTTAGGTAACTATACCTATACACCAAACAATGTTCTTTGTCCTTGAAGAAGCAGTATAGAAGCAAGAAGGTATGGCTCCTTTTGTTATAATAGTTAAAAACCCCTTAAAACTGATCAAGAACAAAAATTTCTGGCCTGGGTAGAACTTAAACTTTTCAGTTTCTCTAGGTCACCTGGTCACAGGACCACCCTAGGAAGGCAGGTTCTCCTTGAGTTATACTAAACAAATGGGCATTGAGGTAGTGAATTCTCCTTCCCAGAATCCCTGTCCACTAGTGGAGTGCTTCCAGACAGGCCACAGATGTGGCTCTTTATGTGCCTGCTTTCCCTTTTTTTTTTTTTTTTTTTGTCTTTTTGAGACAGGGTCTCCCTGCCGTTCCAGCTGTTCTGGAACTCGCTCTGTAGACCATGCTGGCCTTGAACTCAGAGATCCCCCTGCCTCTGCCTCCCGAGTGCTGGGATCAAAGACCTTAGCCACCACACCCGGCTCCTTTTCTTCTTTATATTTCGCAATATACTTTCCCTGAGGCGCTGGGCTGCTCCAACATTTAGGTTTCTTGACATTTTTCTAAAGTTCCCTTCTCCTCCCCTCCAAGCAGCTGTTTCTCAGCCAGCTGTCTGACCTCCATGCTGCCTCCAAACCAGCTTTATAATTTTTTTCTTTCTTCCCTTCATTCTCCTCCAGGCAGCTGCTGAGATTTATGGCTCGAGTGCCCTGAGGATTTCAAAGTAAATGCTAAGAAAATTGTCTGCAAGCTTCCATTTGAATCCATTCTTAAATTCTTTTTATGAGTGAAACTAAGAACCCTAAAAGGGGACCCTGTTTCCTCCTGTATTACTTTCTTCACTCATCTTAAGAGTTGCAACTGACATTCCTATAACAAACTACTTGTTAACAAGAGGGAGCATTTCATGACACCATAGCCTTCAGAGACAAATATCCAAAGACCAGGGGAAACATCTTTTTTCTGCTGAGGTTTAATATTGAATGTACCCATGTATGTGGACATGTGATTGGACGAATTCATGTGACCTAATGATGATAGAAACTGGAGGAGAACCCAGTAATGCCTATCTGCTTAGATTTTTTTCTTTTTTCTTTTTTTTTTTTTTTTGCTTCACCAATCAGTTTTTTGAATCATGAATAAATGGTGAGTTTCCTTCTGGAATGAGGGCCTTACATTCTATTATTTGACAAAGGTAGAGAATTTATTTTTGGCCAATTATTATACCACAGTGCAAGAGAAAATTACAATGGTATTTAAGTTTTATAGCTTGCATTGTAGGAGAGGGCTTCCAATTTCTACGGCTGCTTTAGGATAGGAGGCAAGCAGGAGAAAGGACCCGGAAGAAACTCAGAGAGGGAAACTGTTTCAAAGACCTTCTGATCTTTCGTTCAAAGCACTCTGTGTAACAATGTGCAACACTTGGTCAGTGTGTTCTGGCCCATCTGCATACATTTAGGGAGATTGATTCTCCACAGGCCACAGCATTCCTTACACAGTGGCTTAGTTGAATAATGGGATATGTCCAAGTCCCATTCTGAGTAGCTTTGGGGTATAGCACCCTTCAATAAAAGGATATTTCAAGCCTCTGACAATGCAATATATTGAAATTTGGTTGACTTTGTCTTATTTTATGTTACTCCTAGGTAGATACAGTTATCAATTGGAAAAAAAAAAGTATGTTTCTACCTCTTGATTACTCAGATTCTCCAACGAACTAAAGGGAATCTGCTTTGCAGATTTGCTCTATTCTAGAAGCATAAATAACTTAAAAAATGCATTCACAAAGAAGTAAAGTAATCCTATGCCCAAAACTCATTTAGAAAATTAAACAAGGGCCTTGAGAGATGGGTCAGCAGTTAAGAGTGCCGACAGCTTTTGCAGAATACCTGGGTTCGATTCCCAGCACCCACATGGTGGCTAAGAACCATCTTTAAGCTGGGCATGGTGGCACATGCCTTTAATCCTAGCACTCAGGAAGCAGAGGCAGGCGGATCTCTTTGAGTTCAAGGCCAGCCTTGTCTACAGAGTGAGTTCTAAGCCAGCTGAGGCTATAAGGAGACCCTGTCTAAAAAGGAAGAAAGAAAGAAAGAAAGAAAGAAAGAAAGAAAGAAAGAAAGAAAGAAAGAGTTAATTAAACAAAATAAATTAAATTAAATATACATCAAGGACAAGGAAAGGTTAGAGATACAACTCAGTGACAGAGCATCTACTGATCTGGCAGACACACGGGCCTAGTTTCAATCCTCAGCACCACAAAACATAACAAATCTGCAATGATAATTCCAATTTTTCCATCATGCTTTATTTTATATTTTAAGTATTACTATAGCTATGATAAACTCAAGGTGAAATAATTACCATTTTCATTCTTTGGATGTAAAACTAAAGTACAAATTGCAAGTCAGATGTGGTACACAGGTCTGTAATACTAGCACTTGGGAAGTGGAGACAAGAGGATCATGAATTTGAGACTATACAGTGAGACCCTGTCTCAACAAAACCAAAACAAATAATTTTTCAAAATCAATTAACTTAGTGGGTTGCTAAACCCCTTTTAAGGCTATTTTAAATTAGCAATTAACAAAAGACTTTGCTTCCTAGGTAAAATGCCATATACTAATTAAACTACTTACATGGAATTGATAAATGCTACTCTGTGATCCAGTAGTTGAGGAATAATCTGTAGCCACAAATAGTCAAAGTTACCAATGCTGAGATAAATTGCTAGGGTGAACAAATCCTACTTTAGTTCTTCCTAATTACTTCAGTTTACCTTTGATAACAGTTAAGAAACAAAACCCAAAGTTTTCATTTACATATGAATACCCCACAAGTAATTGGCTCTGATGTCCTGCCTTTCCCCTCACTGAATAGTATCTTATATGGCATCTAGAACTATGTGATCATTTAGGAATATCAGAGAGGTTCTTTCTTCAAAAATTAAAAAGCCTTGTCCAGTCTATTATTAATCAACCTCAGATATGTCCCTATATCTCAAGGGACACTTCCTTAGAATCTCTGGATCATCATCCTCCTCCGTCAATCAGTTAATATTGCATAATAAATCACTGTAAAACTCAGTGGTTTCAGCTGTTGAGATAGCTCAGTGGGTAGGGACACTTGCTGCTAAGCCTGAGCACCTGAATCCACAAGTTGGAGAGAACTGACTCCTGTAGTCTGGCCTCTGTCCTCCACATGCACACCATGGCATGAGCATGTGACCATGCATACATGCTCCCATGCATACATGCTCCCATGCACACATGCTCCCATGCACACATGCTCCCATGCACACATGCTCCCATGCACACATGCTCCCACGCACACATGCTCCCATGCACACGCATTTACTCACAAAATAAATACATAATAATACTTAGTGTTTAACACAACAGCCAACCATTAGTGTACAGTTTGACTGAGAATTGACTAACCTAGGTGAACGTAGCTCTGAGCAGTCCTCCTCTCCCTGTCATCATCCTCAGTCTCCGTCTGGAATGTGAACTAACTGAAACATAGTCTCAAGATGGCAGAGATATAAGGGAGCATAGGCCAACATGTTCAGGCAAGCATTATTTAAAAATTCTGCTGTTAATCCTTTGGTTGGGGTGGATCACTTACATAAGATTAACATCAGTGGAAGAGATCAGTATCAGTGGAAAAGTCAGTCATTTTCTCCCTAAAAGGGAGAGGCAGACAGAGAACATGTCTAGGTACCAGTACAATGTACCACACTCTTCCAGATCCCTATATCCTTTCCTCCCCGTGCCCTGTGGCACAATTAGTGCTATAACTACCAAGCTCTTACTGCCTTTTTCATGCAGAAGTTTCTCACCCAGAGAAGCAATCTTTTCCAGTAGTGCTCTTTCAAAATGAGTCTAGCTTGTTACTGCTACAGCATCTTTATACTCCACAGAGAAATTCAGTACCCATTGTCCACCCAACTTTGGAAGCTGTGGTCACTTAATCAACTTTGTTTCTTGTGTCTGTTGCTGTTTGTTTTTTCAGTCAAAATGTGGGAATAAATCTTTCTGCCTTCTCCAAACTCCAGAAAAACAAGGATTCATTGGCACATCCTCCTCACATTAACATCAGGGACACTTGAACTCCCTTATTTCCCTCAATTTCTAGTGTGTAAAAGAAAAAAGACCCAATCATGATATTTACCTTAACAGTTTACATATCCTCAACTCTTAACAAACAAAATTTCACAAACCAGCAATGCACCCATTCAAAGCTCTGTCAACCTGATAAATTTTAAATCTCTGATTTAAAGTATGGATCAGGACCTAATGTTAACAATTTTCTCACTTTTGACTCATCATTCAATACTGGTTACACTGACAAAGGATTACTCAGTGTAATTCGCTCAAAGTGTTCAAAGAACAATTAAGTTTCGGAGGCTTCCTCCAATTCAGGAACCAAAAAATGCAAGACTGTATTATTAAACATCCAGCAGCCCTTCTGCAGAATATTTGAAAATTGTTTCTAATCCTTCATATTTGTACCACACACACACACACACACACACACACACACACGTATAATTGCTGTACTGGATATTAGTGAAGATGATAGCAGGAACAGGGGACAATTAGATTCTGAAAGAAATTTGGGGGGGTCATAAAGCAACAGTCCTCTTTCATGTAAAATCATTTCTATGCAATTGCCCAATGTTTTAAATGCTTATATATTAATATTTATAAATTTATAATTAGCGACTTTTAAACATAATATATTTCAAAATGAGCTGAGATTTCTAGCCTGGCTTTTCCACCAATGTCCTGCAACAGTAGAAGATTAGATGCTCCGTGTTGCACCATGTGTTTTGGTCAGCACGTTGCTATGAGCCTGAGACAGAAAGCACACACAATGCATTAGATCTACAAAGTACTGTATGATGAATGGATAATCTCACTGAGTATTTTTCAAGTACTTATATACTATGTAATTCAATGTATGATTCTTTTGAAAAGTCTTTTAAAAATGTATTTATTATTTTATGTGTATGAGTGTACTGTCTGCATGCAGGTTGGTGCACCCATGTTGTGCAATGCCGCAGAGGTCAGAAGAAGGCGTCGGATTCTCCTTGAACTGGAGTTAAAGATGGTTCTTAGCCACCGTGTGGGTGCTGGGAATCTAACCCGGGTCCTCTGCAAGAGCAGTTGGTGCTCTTAACTGCTGAGCCATCTCTCCAGCCCCCAATGTATGATTCTAAGGTGAAAAAAATTATCAGTCATTTTGTAATGTAATTCCTTGAAATCAGAAATCAAATGTTTCAAAAGTGGCAATTATAACTTCTGTTATTTTGTACCCTTTGGAAATTAGCTGTTTATTTACTTGTTTGTTTAGGGGGTATCCAAATCAGGGCTTCCATCAAGCTAGGCAAGTACTGTGTTACTGAGTTACATCAACATCCCCAGAACATCAGATCTGTGGAAGGTAATTTTAATGATATGCTTCAAGTATTGAATAATAATATGCATTTGAGAATCTTAGAAACCTAACAAAAATATATGTGGGGAATTCTTGGGAGGTAATTCCTTGTTAAAAATTGACAAGCAATATACATTTACATATATCAAAGTATTATCACATATTTTAATAAAATATTTAGCATTTTTATGAAAGTGACCTGTAGAAAAAAAGAATATTAATGCTGTTTGACAAAAGCAGTTTATTTCCTTCCATTCACTTGCTATCAGTTTTAAGAATATCAAAGCCAAATTATTGGTCCCTATTTTTCCTCAATTTATTCTGATTTCATTTTTTAAAGTCTATTTAATTGCCACTGTTTTACAAATATCAGTTGATGCATAGATTGGTCTCATGCTTTATTTTACAGAGTGCTTCTAACCAGTGTCAGGGGGTGTAGTCTTAGTATCATTTACTGATGAGAATACTGGTTCATTGCCTCCTACTCTCTTTTCCAGCACTCTATGCAGCAAGAGGCAGAGTCCCAGATTCCCAGGATCTTTGATTTGTTATTTGTTCACTTGTCAGTTTCTTTCTGCTTCACTTGTCTTCAATAAGGAACAGAGTTACTACAACTTAGATTGTTGCTTAGGAACTAGCTATGCAATAAAGTTCTAGTAGGGAATAGATAAAAATTTAAATACAATTAATATATACAATATATATATATATATATATTATATATTATATATATATAAATATAATAACAAAGAATCACACATCTCTTTAAACAGGAGAAGTTTATCGTTCAATGCTTTGTCAGATGTATCACTCATGAAGGTTTCCTCCCACTCTATGGGTTTTCTCTCCACTTCTTTGATTGTTTCTTCTGCTGTACAGAAACCCTTGAGTTTAATAAGGTCCCACTTCTCAATTGTTAACCTTATTTCCTGTGTATCTCCTGTCTGATTTAGAAAGTCTTTTCCTATGCCCATGTCTTGTAGGTTACTGCCAACGTTTTCTTCTATCATTTTTATATTTCCAGGTTTCACATTGAGGTCTTTGATCCATTTGAAGTTGATTTTTATACAGGTAGGGGTTGAATATTATTTTTCTACAAGTGGTGATCCAGTTTTGCTGTGTAAGCATCACTTTAGCTGAATTCTATTCATTTCTTGGTATACTGTATTTTTAATTCATTTATTTCCAAACATTATTTTGGGTTTATTATGTGATACCTTTTTATTGTTTTATTTCTTTAGATTTGTAATTCCCAAATTTCTGCTGTCATATACTTCTGATAACACTTCACTACTGTCAGTGAACATATTTTGTATGAACAGAATGCTTTTAAACTTGTTTTATGGCCTAAACTGTGGCCTGGTTTGGAAAAAGTTCTGCATGCTTTTGAAAAGAATTTGTAATCTGTTATCCTTTGATGGAGTGGCTATTGATAGATGCCTGGTTTATTTAATTTCTGGTGTCATTCAAGCCTTCTGAATCCTTGTTGACCAACTGATCATGTGTTCTATCCATTTTAACAATACTTTATTGCACTTGTTTAGTGTGTGTAGAGTGTGTGTGTGTGTGTGTGTGTGTGTTTGTGTATGTGCATCCCACAGCCCACATGGAGAGCAGAGGATAACTTACAGAAGCCAGTTCTCTCCTTCATGTGTGTTCCAGGATCAAACTCAATTCATCAGGCTTGGCAGAAGCTTCTTTACCCACTGAGCCATCTCACCAGCCCCAAACTGAGGTTTTTTGATAGTTTGTTTCCTACCTCAATTCTGTCAAGTTCTGAGTTAAGCATCTTGTGTTGAGATGCACACATACTGACGACTGCTTTATTATACAGTCCTTACATAATGATTTTTGTCTCACATGTTGGAGTTTGAATCTATGTCGTGCTTGTTAAGCAAATGTTTTACCTGTGAAGTATATTCCAGGTCCTAAACTGATTCTTTCATCTTTACAACATGTTCTTTTGTGTCTCTAATAACATTTTGAGCATGAAGGCTTTGAGGAGATCTAAACTCATTCTCTCCCCTCCAGTGACTGCTAGACCTCTAGATTTCATGTCTATTGTGATCAAAGGGCTATTGTAAACTGCCAGAAAGCGTTGGATATGGGGTAAGAACAGGCAATTTAAAAGCCAATATTCAGTGTTTTGCCTGATACTGAACGAATTTTCTGTTTTTTATTAAAAGTTTTAATAACTATACATAATATTAAATTTAATTATGGTATTTTCAAACAAAATTTATTTTTCTTGTTTTTTCTCACCATCTTGACCTCCATTCCCCTCCCCTGTGTTATCTCTGTGGCCTCCTTTCTACTTTCATGTCACACATGTCCTGTCACACCCCCTTTCCTCAACACCTCATTTTCACTCCTCCGTGACCTCCCCTTATTACTTTCATAGCCAATACTCACCTAACCCCAACTTATACACATTGTTTGGACATTATAAGTTGGGATCTAAATATGAGAAAGAGCATATGATTCTGGTCTCTCTGAGTCTGGGGTCACTTCAGATAATATGTTATTTTCTAGATCCATCCATTTTCTTTGAAATTTCATCACTGAGATTTTTTACTATAACTGAATAAAATTTTGTGTGTATATAGTACATTTAAAAACTTATTTTATTATTTTTATTTTATGTGTGTACAAGTGTACTTCTTGAATGTAGGTAGATGCACCCATGTCGTGCAATGCCAGGGAGGTCAGAAAAGGACATCAGATCCCCTGGAACTGGAGTTACAGATGGTTGTTAGCCACTACATGGGTGCTAAGAATCAAACCCAGGTCCTCTGCAAGAGCAGTCAGTGATCTTAACCACAGTACCATCTCTCCAGCCCAATATACTACAATTTTACTAGTTCATCTGTTGATGGATAGGTACATTGGTTCCATATTCTTGATGCCATGAATAATGTAGCAATAAATATGAATTTTCATGATAGAACATATGTCTAGGAGTGGTACAGTGGCTTATATGGAAGTTCTATGTTTTTTCAACAAACGTCCCTACTGATTTTCATATGCTGTGCTAGTTTATACTCTCACCAGCAGTGAATAAGGATTCAACTGGCTATATCCTAACCATTGTTTTTTGTCATTGGCTTCTTAATGCTAGCCATGCTGACAGGGGCGAGATAGAATCGCTAAGTAGTTTTAATTTGCATTTCTCGAATGGCTAAGGATGATGAACTTTTCAAAATATTTGTTCTGAGGCATTTTCTTCTTCAACAATTATTTCTCTGGTTGTTTAAGCCTTTGATTATTTTCCAGAGACCGGATAAGGTTGATTTTGGAATTTTTGCCAGTGATCTAATTCCTTCACTCAGGAAATAGATTTTCACAGGACATTCTAATTGGAGCATTGTCAAATGACATCTTTAATATGTTATCAAGGGGACAAGGATAGTAAATAAACTTGGTGTCCTTTCAACAGACAAGAAAAACTACAAACTAAGATTGCACTTAAACTGGAGAAAATGTTTCTAATTCCTTGTTCTTTGTTTATTATTTATTGTGTGTGATTGTGAGTGTGTGTGTGTGTGTGTGCAAGCACACATGTGCCATGGCTTGCTTGCGTAGGTGAGGGCCCCATGTGGGAATCAGGGATAGACCTGAGGACCTCAGACCTTCGCTCAAGCAGCACCATGCATCTCACAGGCCCTCTTTCTTTCCTTCTTATTGCTTTTTCCTTGTTAAGCTTTCACCTATTGTTTGTACTCCACATTTAAGCAAATAAGACCCAAACGATCCTGCCTCCTTTGTAATTCTACCAACATTTACATGAATGCTTACTAAGAGACTGATGCTAATAATTACCTAAGACTGCAAACAGAATCTACATTTAAAATTTTGTTTTACTAGCTCTTTATATTGGAAAGCACCACGTACAGGCGCCCCCACTGCTTTGCACTTTCCTGAATTGGAGCATTCATCTCTCTGTGCTCTCCTTCCCTCTTGCTAGCTGCTTCGTCCTCCTCCTCCTCCTCCTCCTCCTCCTCCTCTTCCTCTTCCTCTTCCTCTTCCTCTTCCTCTTCCTCTTCCTCTTCCTCTTCCTCTTCCTCTTCCTCTTCCTCTTCCTCTTCTTCTTCTTCTTCTTCTTCTTCTTCTTCTTCTTCTTCTTCTTCTTCTTCTTCTTCTTCTTCTTCTTTTTCTTTGGTCTTTTCGAGACAAGATCTCCCGGTAGCCCCAGCTTTCCTGGAACTCACTCTGTAGACCAGGCTGGCCTTTATCTCACAAAGGTCCACCTGCCTCTGCCTCCAGAGTGCTAGGATTAAAGGCGTGCGCCACCATGGTCGGCTGCTAGTTTCTTCTTTATTGTCACTTGTGGCTACTTTCTAATTCACCTACATGTGGCTATTGAATTTTCTCTTTTTTTTTTTTCCAGTCTTTTGCTTTGAATCAGTTATCATTTTTTGCCAATTCGTACCTCACATTTTCTTCTATATTTTTGTTTTATCTTCCCTCATTTCTCATGAGTTAAAAGAGAGCATACACATTAGAATCTTCAATTTCAAGGGTTTCTGGATAGTGATGTGGGAATTTTGTTTTGTTTTGTTTTGAGACGGGGTCTCCTGTACCTCAACCTAGCTTCACATTTTCTACCTAACAGAGGATGAGCTCGAAATTCTGGCCCTTCACATCCTAGGTACTTGGTTTAGAGGACTGCAAGATACTGCTTAGCTTTACAAGTCTTGGTAATAGAACAAATAACAAAGGTTTTATTTAGGCTATGCTAGACAAGCACTCTACCAACTGAAATACACCACCAGTCTGTGATTAGAAAGGGAAGAATCACTTTAGTTATATCCTATGGAAAAATTCAAACTATCACTTTGATTCCTCAGAGATGCTGAAGTTCTTCTAAGTGCTTGATCCTTCTCCCATCTCCCTTGGAGTCAACAAGCTGTCCACTCATATTCCTCTGTAATTAGGAGCATGGGTTGAAATAAAGTCCCTAATAATGTTCCTTTGGATAGAGACTCAAACACTGGAATCCATGACCACAACATTACTAATAATGCGTTCAGAATAATACAGTCTTCATGGGTCAAGAAAGACAATTAGTTAAATGGTATTGATTAGTGATAAATTATGTGTACAATGATAGTTGAAAATTAGAAGAATTTTTTTTTAATTAACACTGAAAACTCACCCAAATTATATATTAAGTCATTTATGAGTATGTAGATCATATATTTTTGGACATATTTACTCTCAATCGAAAAGTAAACTGAGATGGTAGCAATTAACTGCTTCTGAATTATCTTTTAAAAGAAAGAAGTGCTGCCCGAGGGTTCTGTGCAGTATCTACAGTTCTACTGGGCTCTATGGGCTGTTTTCCTTGGTTGTTTTATGTTAGTATGGAGATCATAAGCTATCATTTATATTGTTAACATATTCCATTGATACACTTTAAATCGTGTGCTTGAATTAGTCTCAGTTTTTCTAATTTCCCGTCTGTTTTTAATTTCGTTCTGTTAAAAATCTCCTCTGAAATATTATAATGAACATCAACACTTTCAATCTGCAAAACTTAAAAAAACCAATTAAGAAATGTTACTTTGTTGGGAACTCAGAAGATGAGACTTTCATTCCTGAACTGGAAGATGACATGTGATAAAATAATCATTTTACAAAACCAGGATTTTACCAAATTTATTATTTATTTCTAAATTATTGGGGAGCATTGGGGGCTTTTGAGATAGGAAGAATTAACAGGTTCCCCTGCATATCATTCTGGATAAGGGAAAGCAGGAACTGCAAAGTACCTCTACAGAAAGCTACTCTGCATTTTTAATGGCACTTAGTCATCCTGATAATCAGAGGTTAATTAATGTGGATAAGCATGCCTTCCCAGGGAAGGCCTTCAGCTCTGCACAGCGCAAAAGCAGGCTGAAAGACCAGCCAGGGAATGGTACTTTTCTTAGTAACCAAGGAACAAATAGAAATAATTCTTAGTTTATAGAAAGAGCTATACATTTTTTTTTTTTTTTTTTTTTTTTTTTTGACAGGGTCTCCCTGTAGCCCCAGCTGTCCTAGAACTCACTCTGAAGACCAGGCTGGCTTTGAACTCACGGAGATCCGCCTGCCTCTGCTTCCCAAGTGCTAGGATTAAAGGCGTGCGCCACCACGCCCAGCAAAAGCTATACATTTTTAAAGTAATGACTCCAGACACCAACCTGGCATTCTAAGCTCTCTGAAACAGCAAACTTTGTTGGCAGCAGTAGATTAGAGTCACTTTCAATTTATCATTGATTTGCATGTTTCTATGTTAGACAACAACTAGGTAACATTCCTTCCTTTCAAAAGAAAAGCTCAATGGAAAACCTGGGGCCTAGGTTATTAGCCATGGACTACTCAGACACTTAGGACCAAGAAATCAGACCCCAAATTCACCACCTTTCTGCTCTATATTGTTCTCTAAAATTAAGAAAACTGGGTTATTTTTTCCCTTATTTTTACTAGACTGGATTTTTGTCCTGAGGAAGAACAAATTCCTTCCCTGGTACCTAAACTGCGATGAATTGTTTGTATGTTGATCAAAAGATAATGACTGACCTTTTATTTGCCATTGTTATTTTCTCTCTCCTTTTTAAACAGTTCTTGGGAATTCCCATCCTTCCAAGATCAGAATCGCCACTTCCATAGCTCAGATTTTGAGGTATCTTTTCCTTTCATCACTAGAGTCTGTGCTATCTGATGGCTGCCTCTTGCACCTCTAGAGTATTACACTTACAGTCTTGTTGGTATGAAACCTTCCTCCAAATACTCTGCTTACTTTAAGTTTCTGTATAAAGGCCATCTGATCTGAGGACTTTCTTACCTATTTCATTTAGAGTACAACCACCCTACCTCTAAGCATCCCTATTTCTCTTCTGGGCTTTATTTCATCCCCAGTACTAATCATCAGTTGACATGCTAAATATTGTGTGTGTGTGTGTGTGTGTGTTTGTGTGTGGTTTTTGTGTATTCACAGAGGTAAGTGTGCATGCATGTGTGTCCACCCATATATGGAAGCCAAAGGTCAACTTCAGGTATCTTTCCTCAGGAGCTGTCCACCTTGTGTTTTGAGACAGGGTCTTTCATTGACCTTAAGTTTGCCAAGTAGGTTAGAGTGACTGGCCACTGAATCTTAGCAGGCCACCCATCTCTGCATCCTAAGCACTGGGATTATAAACATAAGCCATACCTGACTTTTTAGCATATGATTTGAAAGCCAACTCCTCATGCCTGCAAATACTTTACCAACCGAACTATCTCCCCAACCCATGCAAGCTTAATATTTCTTATTTATTTGTTAATTATCCTCCTTACTAGGAAAATAATTTCCATGAAGATATATTTTTGCTTGCTTTGTACATTGTTTTATACTCAGGACCTAATATAGTATCTTACATACAGTGTATACTTAGTAGATATTTGTTAAAAGAATAAGTTTTCCCCCAGATACGCATTTCTCCAACCTCCTTCAGTGCTCAACATATATCACCACTAACTTTTATATAGCATCATTAAGCCTCTCAACTATAAAGAAATAAAGATAACAAGAAGTCTGTAAGCTAGTTCACTGGGAGAGGGGTAATTACATCAGCAAAAAGAAAATAAGGCAACACATTTATTTGGGTAGACACAAATCACAGGTAACAAAGATAGTAATAACCTATATATGCCTGAACTGAATTGGAAAATGACGTATGAAATACACAAAGCATCAATAAAAATAAATTAAAAAAAAAAAAGAAAAAAAATGACATTTTTTTTATCAAAATTCATACTGTGAATCAAAAACCTATCATCATTTAATATACCATTTTTCTGACTGAAATATTGGTCTCTCTAAACTATGAGTTTCCTTAGGATCCAAAGCTATGCTATAGCAGTGAGCAGTGGTGTACACTTTTAATCCTAGCACTTGAGAGGCAGGGGCAGGTGGATCTCTGAGATCAAATCCAGACTAGTTTACATGGTAAATTCCTTGCCAGCTGGGGTTACAGTGAGACCCCGTCTTAAGAAATATAAATAAATAAAAAATAAATTAATATTTAAAAAAAAAAAAAACTAAGAGGCTGACAGATCTCAGTTTGAGGCCAGCCTGGTCTTATATAGTAAGTTTAAGGCCAGCCAAGACCAAATGGTAAGACTCTATTTAAAAAAAAGCCCTGGGCATGGTGGTACACAACTTTAATCCCAGCACTCTGGAAAGCAGAGTTCAAGGCCAGCTTAGCCTATGTAGCAAGTTCCTAGGCCAGCTGGGGCTATGGGGAGAATCTGTCTCAAAAGCAAAAACAAAAACAAAACAAAACAAAACAAAACAAAAAAACCCTTATACTACATTTGATGCCCCCAAGATAGCTACATAAACCTGGAAGATACTATTAAATGAACAGAGTTGAACTGGATTGAATACTTTTAAATTCTAACTACACTGAAGAGGACAAGAATTCCATGGAGTCTCTCTGGTGAACTTGTGCTTGGAGGGGTAATTTTAGAGAGCAGGAAGCCAACAAATGTGGAGTGAATCAATAAGGCCATAAAGAGACAGGGTTGAAAAAATGGTCAAAACTTCAGAGGAAAGGAAAAAGATTTGCATGGACTCAAAGACACATTTAAGAGCCGGATACTCATTACCCATTTTCCTTGGGACGCTCACCTACCATGTATCTCTGTCCAAAGGGCTTCATTCTTTCTTCTTTTGTGGGAAGATATATCACAAACTTAAAGACATGCCCCCAACTGGATTTCAATTGCTTTATTTCCCTTAAAAACTCTAAGTAGGATTTTACATGACAAGTAGATTCATGGGCCCAATTTCCATTCACGATTGCTAATATCAACAAGCACTGATATTTATATAATTTTGTTTTAAATAATATTCATCTAAAGAAAATTCTCATAAATATCTTAAAGTAATTTTAATTTATTGAAAATGCCATAATAATTACTTACTGTCATATGCTTATGTAACCAAAGTTTCAAGTTCCAAAGATTTTTGTTAAGAAATGTAGGAAATATTTTCAATAGAATGATCCCTGGAAATCCACAATTCTAATACATGCTTGTTAACCACTGTGGAAGAAGATAAGAATGAACAAGCCTTGAAATAGCTACTTATCCTGTGAAGCCAAATCCCACAAACCTAGCTAAATTGACTCCAGTCAGACTGATGTGATCAGAAAATCACTTACCAGGCATCAGTGGCATTTGCTACTCCTGGTAAAAATAGTATCCCAAACTGTTTGCTGGTTTGAATCAGGAACAACATATACAGAAAATGCACAGGAAATCACCACCGAGAAAGACTCTGATCTATCTGTCTTGGGGGTTTCCAAAGTTTTGAACATTATAGCCATGGTACATATAACTGTAAAACACTGTCCAGGAAGAAATACAGAACACATTTATTTTATTAAATAAGGGTGCACACAGTCACTGAGTTAGCATGTTTTGAGGAATCACGATGCCTGCATGTATTATACATGATATTAATGTGGCATATGACTCAACATTCCAGTTATTAGGTTGGCTTCATTACGGTGCTTTCATTCAAACTTCTCCCATTATTGGTGTTCATTGATGAGACTTGTTATGGTAAATGAGTTATAGGTACCATCACATTTAATCCACCCAAAAAGCCTTGGAAGCAAATGACTGTTATTTCTCTATGGAAGAAGGAAACAGATGTAGCAGACCAAAAATAAGGTTCCTCCATATACTTTTATAGTTAAAAAGAGGTTAATAGGCTGCTACATTTAATTTATAAAAATATTAGACAAGCCTGGCATGGTGTGTTGGTGCACAGCTTTAATCCTATCTCTTGAGAGTCAGAGACAGGAGATCTCTTTGAGTTCAAGGCCAGCCTGGTCTTCATAGCCAGTTCCAGGCCAGCTGGGACTACGAGAAGACACTGTCCCAAAAAGACTGGAAAAAATATTGAGCAAAACAAGGCACAATTCAGTGCTAATTGGATTGAACCAGAACATGTAGGGAAAGGAAAGCCACTATGGATGGAAACAGACATGGATGATTTCACAGAGAAAGGAAACTAATCTGTGAGACATATAAATTTGATAAATTTACAGATAAATGAAGCATATTTGAGCCATTAAGACCATGATTAAAATTAAAAACATATATTAGAATGGATGATCATAAAATAAAAATTACATTTTTAGTATGATATTTATTATTTTTATGTGTATGGGTGCCTATATGGACATAGGTGCACAACTGCACCAGAGGTGGAGTAGAGGTCAGAAAGGGGCATCATATCCCCTGGAAGTGGAGTGACAGACAGTTAGCTGCCATGTGAGTGCTGGAGGTAGAACCTGGGTCTTCTGTAAGAACATCCAGTGCATAGGTCAGAGCCATCTCTCCATTCCCTATACATATTCTTTAAACAGTTTGAAAACATACACTTTCACAGAATGATGACTGTTTACAAACTAATTTGAAGAAAAGATTCATATTAAGAAACTAACCAGTCAGGTGTGGTGGCGCACACCCTTGATCCCAGCACTTGGGAGGCAGAGGCAGATGGATCTCTGTGAGTTCAAGGCCAGCCTGATCTACATAGTGAGTTCCCAGACAGCTGGGGCTACAGGGAGACCCCATCTCAAAAAGACCAAAATAAAACAAAACAAAACAAAATTTAAAAACAAACAAAAAGAAACTATTTAGGAACTGGAGATGGCTCAGCAGCTAAAAGCACTGGTTGCTTTTGCAGAGGATGAGGGTTCAAATCTCAGCACACACATAGTGGCTAACAACCATCCATAACTCCAGTTCCAGGGTAATCCAATACTCTCTTTTGATCTCATGAGCTTTGTGCAACACAAGTGCACTTACATACATCCAGATAGTACACTCATGCACATAAAATAAAAATGCTAAAATATTAAGAAAAGAAATGTACCCAGTGAAAAAGACATTAGACGAATTAGGAAGTAAAATTTTCTTCCATGTCTTGCTGTTTGTTTGGAAAGCTTACTTTAATTGCTTGGTTGTATTGCCTATTTCAATAGATCTTTATCTACTCTTAAATCAATATTTTATGCTCCATTCAGACAAAAATCTCAGAAATTGTTCAATCTTCTGCTGATGACTAATACCTCACTGTGATATCCATGAGAACTCATGCTATACAATGAGAAAACTTTTTAATATTTTCTGATTTATTTATTTTTATTTTATGTGTATAAATGTAATGCCTACATTATGTAAGTGCATCCATATGGTACAATGCCCCCAGAGGTCAGAAGGGGGTGTTGGATTCCCTCAAACTAGAGTTTCAGTCGGTTTTTAATCACCATATGGGTGTTGGGAATTGAACCCTGATCCTCTGCAAGAACAGCCAGTGCTATTAAATTCTGAGCCATTTCTCCAACCCCAAGAGGTTATCTTTTTGTTCAGAGCATAACCATCCTAAGTTCACTCAACTACTGAGGCTCTGTTTACTAAAGGTCCTCCACTCAACACCTGACCAAGGATTCTTTGGCTTTTCCATATTAATCTCTTATATTTCTCTTTTAAAACCTGTTTCTCTAGTATCTTCATGCTCCTGAGATGAAGAAAACTTTAGATCGACATAAACTGACAGTGCCATGTAATATTTCCAAGAAAATTATTTTCTTCCTGATTCAAATCCCCTTAAAATTTCCTATGGTTCCTGTTGGTTCTCTCTCTCTCTCTCTCTCTCTCTCTCTCTCTCTCTCTCTCGAAACTTTGCTTGGCTTGAGGCAAGAACTTTGTAAGACCTGTCCTGCAAAACCTCTGAAGAGTTATCTGATATCTCTGTGGACATCCAGTTGTCTCTGTGAGTTATCTGTAACTCTGGAAGGTCCAGGATATTACAGTGTTTTCTTGCCTTGCCTGTCTCTACAAAGTTCCAGAACCAGATGGCCCCTTCCCTTGAGGTTTTGAGCAGAATGTCTCACTTCTAGTTTACTGGTTGCACAAACAGGAGCTCTGCAGCGCCCCCCATAGGAGCCAAGGTTGCTCATCCCTCCCATCTGCCTGCCCCCCACTTCCTTGCCCAGAGCACAGTAACCTTTGGTATATAAACACACTGCTAGTATGAATAAAGAGAGAGAGTTTTATCTTTTGGGGTTTCTCTGAGTCCGTGTCTGTCTTTCTTTGTCTTTTTTTCCATTGGGTAACTTCCCTGAAGTTCCCTCCACCCTCCTTGCCAGAGCTAAGCCTAGAGACTGTCAGCCTGCAGGCAAGAGACAGCCTTGAAGCTCGCAGTACTGTGGAACTGCCAAGCCTGGTTCAAGAAGGGAAGAAGATCCTGTGAATTGCTGCCATGCATGACTAAAGGAACATCAGATGATTAGGAAACTACCTCTCTCTCTTTCTCTCTGTCTCTTTCTCTCTCTGTGTAGTTAAATGTTTGTATATATGTAAGACAGACAAGTAAGGTACAGAAATGAGAGGAAGGGTCTTCTATTTATCCAGTTCTAGTCTTTATTGAAAAGCCTTTTCACTCTGCTCTCTCAAAATCATATTTCATCTTTACATGGCTTTCTATCAACTCAAACTCTTCACAGTGTCTTTCCTTTGTCTTCTTTTCTTGGCCTCTACAGAAATAAATCATTCCTGGGAATGATCTTCTCTCTGAAGCCTGGTCTAAGAGAAGCTATTTTTATTTTTCCATAAGCCACTTGGCAATATCCATTGTTATCTCTTTCCCTGGCTCTGACATTAACCTACAAGGTTATTAGAAAATTCCATGTGGATACACATTAGCTCTGCATCCTAAATTTTAGCATTATGCTGCAGTCTTGGCATCTTAATTCTATTAAACTCAGCATCTGTACCCTGAAACTATATCTTCCCACTCCCACCTTCTTTCCTGCTAGATTCCAGCACCATTTGACTATACTTTGTACCCTGAAACCATATCTTCCCACTCCCACCTTCTTTCCTGCTAGAGTCCAGCACCATTTGACTATACTTTTTTTTTCTTTTTAGGGGAGCATCTGTTTTGTGGCTTGAATATACAAAGCTATTCTCATAGTATCTTCTCATAAGCTTTAACTTGTATCAGAATAATTCAGCTACAAATAAAGAACATAAAAGTAACAGAAATAAACTAATAAAAATAATCTCACAAGGATGTCAAGTCAGTTGGTTGCTTCAGAGCTCATCCATGTAATCAAGTTCATGAGTTCTGTCCATCTTTTAGTTCAGTCATCCATCATGCTATCGCCATTCCACATCTAATCCTTATGCTTCCAGGATGTCTGCCAGCTGGGGTCAATGAGATACTTTCTCACTGATGTCTAGAGTTGAATTCTCATCTCCTTCCAGAAAAATTATCAACTTCCCTTTCTAGCCCTTTCAAAAAATGCCCCTTGAAATCTTACTCTTCAAAGCCACCTCCCCCACCCTAAGTCAGTAAATGTGAATAGGGAAAGGGAATTAATTTGATTGGGTAGCAGAAACTGGGAGCTAAGATTGGAGTTAGGAATAGGACAGCCAGAGGAGGAATCTATACATATATATATAGTATAATAGTATAGCGACATAGGTAATTTATATATTTGTAAATGGAGGTCATGCAGAGGGTAGGTATTAGAAATATACCAGAGCAGAGCTCCCTTTCTTGAAGAAAGTATGAGTATAAGTTATTGAAGGTTCCTCACTTAAAGGAAATATAAAAAATTGCAATTTTCATACAATACAATTGGATGGTATTTAGATCCCCTCCCCCATCTACACCTCCCTCCACTGCCCCCGCCTAATTCAATGTACTCCACTATGTGTACAATACAGGTAACCTCAGAACAGGTCCATTCGCTGTAGCACGGTCAACCTAACATGCCCAGGAAGCTTCTTTTTTTATATCTTTTTGAGACAGGGTCTCCCTTATAGTCCCAGCTGGCCTGGAGCTGACTATATTGTCCAGACTGGACTTGAACTCAAAGATATGCTTGCCTCTGCCTCCCAAGTGCTGAGATTAAAGGCATGTGCCACCACACCCAGCCAAGAAGCTTCTTAAGGTTAGCTTAACTTTAACCTTTTCAGAGAAATCCTGGGTCTTCATAGAGCACCACTTTATTCATCAGATTGTTTCCTGAGTAATAGTCAATGACCTTAACTTAGTTACTAAGTGTATCTGATTGCTAGCTCGTATAAGAATTATGTTTGCATTTCTCTGTTATTGATTGAAAAAAATCTCTATTTCTAAATATCAAGACTTCCGTTTTCATAGTTGCTATTTAACTATGAAAATGAAGAAGCTCATCACAATTCTACTTTAATATGAGGGATTTTTTTTTGCCTTTCATAAGAACAGTTACTAGGGTTTTGTATTTCTCAAGAAGCTTAAGACATATTCATTTACATCAAAATCTATCCAATTTTTAATAAAATTTCTATCTGGGAAATTCTGAGTAACACAGACTCAGAAAAACAAACTATGTGCTCCCTCATTTGTGCATCCTGGCTCCAAATCATATATGTGGGTATATACCGTGCTATAACCATAGGAACCAGGAGAATGGAAAGGAACATAGGAGATAAAGTGAAAGAGGGAACCTCAGAGAGAACAGCAGGAGGCAGGTGTTACTAATGGGATGGGGAGGGCGGGTTATACAAGGAAATTTGGGGATAAAGGGAAAGAAGGAGCTCAAGAGAGGTGGGACCATAGGAGACTGGTATAATCAAAGGAGAAATGGGGAGAATGGGGATACCCTAAATGGGGAAGGCATGGGGGAGGGTTAGACAGGGAGAGAGTGAGAGGAAGGATAAATAATTCCTAGCTACTGTAAAAGTCCCGAGGTAATCATGTTAGTCTAACAACCTAATGACAAATTACACATTCAGTATCTCCACATTAGTCCATGTGCACAGCTGAAGGCTACATAGCAAGAAACAGAGCAACAGAGGAGAAACCTTCCTTTGATTTGTTGCTTAGGGTAGTCCAAGAGACCCCCAAATGACATAAGCTATTGCCATAGCCCTTGATTGCCTCCCAGTACTTTAAGGTAAGGCCATATTGTTGAAGACATGACATACTTTGGAGACTGGATTTGTAGTTGATATGACCTTGAAACCACCTCCCCGAAGACTAGCTCTCATAGCTTTGGAGAGGACTTAAAGCTCAATCAATGGGAGGAAACTCATGTGTGGTACTGTAAACATAGCCAAATAAACATGGATGGAGAGGTCATAGATCTTAGAGAAATCGCCGAGGTTGTCACATCCCTGGACTAATGTAACTTCTTACTAAGGGCAAAATATATATATCCTTATATTTACAGACAAATATCCCAGGCACCACTCATCAAAGAAGCTTCTTGTGAACCAAAGACTATTACAGAGTAGCACAACTTGTTATACACAGACATTGTCTGTGAATTGTCCAAGCCTAAGCCACACATCTACAATGCAACCTCTATACCTAAGACTCTGGCAACATAGAACAAGGAGCCAAGAGGACACTACTGAATCTTTCAACTCTCATCAAGGAAGCTCCCTCATACAACAGAGGGCTAGGATTTCAAAAAGTCATAAATGAACAAACTATGAACTTTAGAAAGCCTACAAAGTTTGGGTCCTTGGACAGGATTTCTATATTAAGCTTCACTCACCCAGGCCTCAGGGACCATTGCAGAAGAGGGGCTGGAAAGATTGTAAGAGCCAGAGAGGTGGTGCAAGTCTTTATGGAAATAGAATCCTACAAGCTCCTGGGAACCTGCTCATGTGAACCTATAGCAATAGTGTCAGCATACACAAGACCCATGGAAACTCAAGAAGACAATAACCTGGCATAGAACTATGGAAATAGACAGCAGACCCCAGTCTTAGCTGAAGAAATATTGGCAGCTGATTACTGTTGCATGGGGAGAAGCTGTTCCTCTTAAAGCAAGGGACTCTGGTTAGGCACACTAGACTTCAGTCCATGAACTTGCATTGACGAATGTCCAGGAACACTAATTTGGCACAATAAGCCTTAACACTAATGACAGAGTATATGGATACCAGTGGGAAGCTGTGCAGGGTGACACTGAAGAAAAGTATGATATAAAAGTGATTAAGATTGATTTAGATGTTCTCCATTAAATACATGAAAATTCAATTAATTTTTAAAAATAATTTATTCTTGAATCACTTTATTTAGAGCAGATCTCATCTTCATTGCAATGTGGTTGGTACTACTATTACTTTTTTTTTTTAAGTTAAATGAATTACCATATTGAACTTTGAAGTTTCATTTAAATCTGGAGTTATTTACATTTAGGATCCTTGACATTTTGATTAAAAGTTTAAAGAGCAAATCTGCAAACATCTGCATTTCCCTATGTTATGTATTTCTACCATCCCTTCATTGATAAGATTTTGGGGAAAGAGACAATAAATGTCATGTATTTTTAGTAATCAGGACAGATTCCCTACACGACTTTGCCTTTCTAGAATGGTCAGAGATCAGCCACATGGGGAAGTTCATAAAGTACACTAAGCTGAGATGACTGAATTGGATTTTTGTGAACTAGCAAGTTTGGCCTGCTAACCTTGTATTGAGGACAACCAGTGTGATGTAAAAATAAAGCGAGCAGCAGAACAGTTACACTTTGGAAAAGTCATGGTTTCTTCTTTTTAGACATCAGGATTTGTACGGAACCTCTGGTCTGCTCAAGTTTCTCCAGAGTCTCTGCAAAGAAGTGAAATCAGTGTTAGATTTCAGAGGACAAGACTCGGAGTTTGGTTGTCGTATAGGTTACTCGTTTGCTGCTAATAAAGTCCATTAGAAGAGTACTGAGACACAGGGGGTGTGCATATATGTCTCATTTGTTTGCTCATAGCAGGTGTCATTAATCAGAGGTGGCCGCTTCTGGAACAACCTATTTTTCTGACTTACTGCAATGAAAATAAGCTAAAAAATTACATTATTTTGAAAGATATAATACCCAAGACAGGCAAAATAATAACCATATAAACCAAACAGAATGAGAGCAGTTGGGTTGCTACAAGGAAATGAGGAAAAAGCAGCCATAGGAAAGCACCAGTGAAGAACAAAATTTTAACATATTATTCTCTTAAGAAATGATAGTGTAGGAGCTGGAGAGATGGGTCAGTGGATAAGATCACTGGCTGCTCTTTCAAAGGACCTGGGCTCTATTCCCTGAATCCTCATAGTGGTTAACACCTGTCCAGAACTCCAGTTCCAAGGGACCTGACCACTCCCTCTTCTGACCTCCATGGGCATTACAGGACATGAGTATGTAAATAAAATAAAAATAATAAAATATTTTTGAGAAACTACGGCTTAAACATGGTATGTACAATATAAAACTGAAATGTGGAACAAAATGGAACAAAAGCTGAGGAGAAAATCCTGACCAAGTCAATCAAATGAGATAGAAGAGGAAAAAGACAAACATGGGGTAATGAATGATACAAGACAAGTGGGAAGCAAAGAGGGAATGGATCTCACTGCTAATGGATGACAGCGTTCAGACTAAAAACCTTGAAGGGAACACTGTCTCTCTTTTTACAGTGATACAATATATATGTCAGTATCTCCATAAAATGTGTAGTTGTGTACATCATAATCAAGAAAGCTATGTTTTCATGGTGATCTGCATGAATGTAAGCCCTTGAGTAAGAGCCATTGAAGTCACGTACCCTTTTCTCTTTTATTACTCAGAGTGGTAAGAAACAGTTCATCTCCACACTCCCTAGGTCAGCACTGGGGATCAGGCACAGTCCCACAGACAGACACATACTTGGATAGTTGTTGAAAATTTTTGATGAGTAACACACACCAACACTGAAGACAGGCTGTATACTTGGGCCTTTTTGCAATGAAGTTTACCTGAAGTTAAGACACTGGGTAAATTACACTGATGTCCTGAATTTCATTCACTCTCCAGCTGCCTTGGTAAATAGCCCATATCGTGATCTACACATTCAAGACTCTGCCACAACAAATGGCTGCACCACAACAAACAAATCTTTAAATTCTTTCTTTGCCAGTAAAAATGCTGAAGAGAACTTAGTCATCAGAAAACACAGTAAATGAGTAATGAATAAGAATGAAAAATACCAGAGGAAAAGTAACAGAATAAAGAGAAATTCAAGAGCACGATGATTTGCTTTTTCAGTGACCCGAATATTTCCTGCAGTCACTGAATTAGACACTTAAAAAGACAAGCATAGTGAAGAGCTTTCTTCTTCATCTACATATTTCTCCAGTTTAGCTTTTGCAAAAAGAGGTCAGTAGTTGCTGCACTTCTGTGGTTGGATTAGTGGTGTTACCCTACCTGCTTCACACATCTGCACATCTGGTCTCAGGCTCTGAAATACACAATGGCTGTTTCAAGTCTCCAACATTTGAGGTCTTTTTGTCTCACAATTGTCACTATATTTTCTTCAGCCTTGCCATGTGAGCCATGTTAAAATAAAAATTTTAAAAAACCTTTGTATTTTTGCTGTACCCTGCTTTTCCTTATCTAATTGATATGTGCTGAAAAGAATACTGCCTTTTATTTGTGAAAAATTGTTTTGCTTTTTGGTATTAAGAACTTATTTGAATAAATATTTTGTTCTTCAAACAAACTCTCTACCACCATGGCATCCAACAATATTCATGTGCATAAATACTGAATATATTCATTGATTTATCTGACTTAATTCAAAAATTACAATAATATCATGTTAACCTCTCCACAGTCACAGGGAAACTTCCTTTGAAAAGACAAGAGGTACCTTGGATCCCCTGGCCAACATCCACCTGGTAGAACAATCCATTGCTGATGTCAGAGCTCCTGTATTAATATATTTTGCCTGAGTGCATAGCCCTAGGACTTTAGTATTATATTTGGTTCTGAACAGAGAGTAATCCCTTCCACAGTTCCCATGTCTAGTAGTCAATTAAAGAAAGCAGTTTTACCGGTTTTATAAGAGATTACCTCTACAATAGTTGTCTCCAATTTACAGTTGGGGAACGACCTCATCATCGTCATATTTCTCCTTGTTCTATGGGGGGGAAGGCAAGAAAGTCTCTCATATCAGAACCTTTGTGGCACCTAGAAGGTAAGTTTCATTAGGACTCATTATAACTAGTTGTTACATGTAGGATCCACAGAGGGGTTCGATGTTTATGGCAATCTGAGGCTTTTCTTCCTTTGAATGTTCAGACGGGTCAGCCTTTCCGTTGCCACTTTTTGGTACATCCTACTCAATGCAAACCTGTATCTTTTCTTTCTCAGCCGTTAAGTTGGTGACGTTTTGTCCTGTTGGAACAAACAAATCTTTCCCCATAGTTAGTTTTAAGATTTGAATTGCAAGGGTTTGATGAAAAGTTTTCATGTCTTTCTGTATCCCCCCCCCCTTTTTTTTTTAGCGTATGAGTCTCCAGAAGACAGGGCTCCTTGCCTCTATGTTGGGATACCTACAGGAGGAGAGGCAATAAGACCCTGCTGCCGAAGACCTGACTTTAACATGGGAGGGATGTATTGAGACCACACATGCAAGTGTACAGATGGCCTCTGGAATGCCAGAGAGTGTTACCAAAGGCCACTAAACCAATAAAGCAAATATGGGTCTCCCTGAGTCAAGCAAGACTCCACCATCAGCACCAGCTACACCTCACCTGCATGGAAATACTGTGCAGCAGAGGCAGCCATGTGCCTGTATATCCCAAATCTAATTGGCTATTGGCTCTCCCCTTGGAGAAATAACCCATGGCTGATGCCACAAGCTTACATCCTCTACAGGTTAGGAGATGTTATAAGCCACAGTAAGACCCTATCATATTTAACAGGGGGGAAAATTGTAATTCATGGATTAACATATCCAAACATGTGTCTATGCTAAAGTAACCTACCATAACTATTAGTGCTGCTTAAATACCTATATATCTAATTGCTTGTTCTTCATTAGTAGGATCGAAAGGTTATTCCTGGACAAACTGTCAGCCCATGAAAGGAAACAGCCAGAATTGACCAGAGTCCAAGTCAACAGCTCCAGAGAGAATGGACTGTTTTACCTCTCATCCACCTGTGCCCCTTTTCTAAGCCTAGGGAACAACCTGCGGAAGAGGGGGCGTGGTAGAATGTAAGGGCTGCGATTGGGGTGAATGGTGAAACTACAGCAATGTAGTCTGGACACTCATTTGATCAACTTGATTGAACAAACAACCTGTCACCCCCCACTGGATGGTGGGGCTGTAGGTGTTTGGGCACAACAGCCTGCAGATAGGTTTTGCATGAAGGATGCTTGTACTCATGGATTATCACTTATAGCTAAAAATGAAAAAAAAAACTGAGAGAAAGATGCAGGACAGTTATGGCAGAATGCATGATCTGGGATGGGGTGGGTGTGGGGGGGGAGGGAAAGGGAAATAAGCCTGAACTGAATTGGAAAAATGTATGAAATGCACAAAGCATCAATAAAAAACTAATTTAAAAAAAAAAAAAAAAAGAAAAGACAAGAGGTAGCTCTGAACTAATATTCAAGATGGTTTAAATTATTCACTGCTCAAGAGGAGGACCTGTGAGGGTCCCAAGACAAAAGTTAAAATTGTTTCATTTGATCAATATCTAAACACCAAAGATGGTGTTTTTGTAACTGAAAAGAAAGCTTATTTCTTAAGGGACCACAGTACAAAATATCTAGACAAAGCATATCTGTGACAAGACAACACTGGGGTTCAGAAAAGTGATAGAAAAAGGAAGAGACTGGGAGATAAACTAAGCACAAAGATAGGGCTACTAGGTACAAAGACAGACTATCTACATTGACCTGACTGCTCTGATAGAGACTGGAAATTAAATTGAGGATAGTCTAACAAAAATTCTTTAAAATATAAGCATTAATGGATTTTTCAAGAGTAAGTTATCTTTCATGATCTTGCTATTTCATGGTTCTTGAATAATTCCAGGATTTATCCTAAGAGATACAGAGAAAGAAAATGCATTCATTTGGCATCCAGAGAAAGGAAGTTTTCTAAAATGTGTCTCAAGATAACAAGCCAGGGTGGAGTGCCAAAGTTACTACAGGAAAAGTTCTTAAAGGAAACATGACCATGTCTGCGCCACTCTTGTCTGAGATCTACTCAGCTTTAGCCCTTAGAACTCAGCACACTCCAGCCGACCCATCCTGCCAATTAAAAACACATTATATCTAGCTAATGAGCCAAGAAAATCCTGGGTGTTAGGGGCATCTTCAAGCCATGAAATCCAAACTCATTTTAGAAAACAGTTTCATTTTTCTTCCCATTTATTTAAGCTGAGATATCAACAAATATAAATCAATTTACACAAGCGTCATATGTTCTGATTTTCTCTCGGCACTTTGGATAGACAGATGTTAAGGAAAAAGTCAAATTAATTAAACTGAACTCAACTAAAATTAAAGATTAAAAGTAGTTTAATTTACTGTAACTAAAAGAAGAAAAGAAGTGAAAAAACACCAACTGTTCCTTATGATGCATAGTAAAACTCAGTGGGTCAGAAGAAAAACGAATGCAAAATCTTCCCCAGCTTAAAGAACTGTACAGTTTCCAAATGGCAATACTGCTTCTGTGCTGGTAGACATTATTCAGTTCTAAAGTACATTATAAATAGAGAGTAGAAAAGTTGTTACTGATATTCAAGTGGAAATTTCAGTGATGCAATTTGCTATCAAAACTTCCTCAGAAAATTATATTGTCTTAATCACTTGAATGAAAATTTTATGACTTAAAATTTTAGAATACTTTTAGCTCATAAAAATTAAACAAAAGATACTGAGCTTCTCATTTACCACTTAGCCTAACCCTTGCATTAACTCCTTCTTCCATCTGCAGCTTCTACTAAGGCTGTGTTATTTATTAAAATTTACATATTTGCATAAGGATTTTAATATCATCCAAAGTTCATGGTTTACACTAGAGTTTGATCTTTGTCATTGTTCATATGGATTGTCAACCTGACAAAATGTAGAATTATCTCAGAGATAAACCTCTTATTTTGTCTGGGAGAGTTTCTGTATTGGTTTAAGTGGCATGGGAAGGCCTACCCTAAGTGTGGGTGGCATCCATGGGCTGGAATCCTGAAATGGATTAAAAAAGACAAAACAAACAGAAAACCAGCATTCATCTGTCTTTCCATCCTGACTGCAGGTGCAGTGAGACCAGATGCCTCATGCTCTTGCCAGCATGGTTTCCCACATGTAATAGACTATGCTCTTGAACTTTGGGCCAGAATAAACCCTGCCTTTCTTGAGTTGCTTTTTATTTTATTTTTATTTTATTTTTATTGCCTTGATGAACAATTAGTTCATCAAGGCAATAAGGAAAGTAATTCATTCTTTTTGTATACTATATGGATTTGGACACATTTTTGAAATGTATACATATTAGAATATCATGCAGAAGCTTCATTGTCCTAAAAATCATCTGAAATGTACCTTCTCTTCCCTCCAACCCCTTTTAGTTCCTGAGACTATTGGTCCTTTCAGTCTCCATACGTAGGTAAACCATTTCTAGAAGAGCATGAAGGTGGGATCTCCCATTATATAGAATTTTCAGGCTGGCTTCTTTCACTTAGGTAGTTTAAGTTAAATGTCCTGTATATCTTTTTATGACTTGATAATTCATTTTTTCAGTTTCTGAATAGCCCCTTGTCTGAATGTATAGTTGTTATTTATCCATTCATTATCTGAAGAATGGTATCTTGATTGATTACCCATTTGGGCAATTATGATACAATTGCTATATACTTCTCCGTGCCAATTTTTATATGGAATACAAATTAGTTTTCAACACCTTTGATAAATATCATGGAATGTGATTAGTGGATTATATGATATGGGATGATTATATTTGTGAAAGATTGCCCAACTGTCTTTTAAGATAGCTGTATAATTTTGCCTCCATACTAGCAACGAGCAAAAGTTCTTGTTGCTATGTGATTTTGTCAGCATTTGGGATGTCATCCTCTGACTTTGGAAAGTTTAATAGGTAAGTATTGGCATCTGAATGATATTTTCCTGTACTATTTCCAAGATAATGCATGACATAGAGGCCCTTTGGACATTTATATTTTATAATATGTCTTCATTGTGAGGCTTATTGAGGATTTGACCCATATTTTAAATTGTATCATTTTCTTTTTATTGTTTTAATAGTTCTTTGTATTTTACAACAGTCCTTTATCAAACATCTTTTTCAAATATTTCCTCTAAATTTTTGGTTTGTGCTGTGGTTTGTTTGATAGTGGATTTCTCAGAGTAGACTGTTTTAAATCTTAAAGCAGTCCAGTGAATCAATTCTGTCCTTTAGGGGAAGTGCCGTTGGGACTATATCTAAATAGTTATTACCAAAGGCAAGGACATCTACATTTTCTCCTCTTATACCATCTAGCTTTGTACTTTGCATTTGGTCTATGCTGCATTTATTTCTGCAAAAGCAATAAGACCTTCGTCTAAAATTTTTTGATATATGGATATCCTCTTATTCCAGTACCATTTGTTGAAGAGATTGTTTTCTGTATGTATAACCTTTGCACCTTTGTCAAAGAATGATTGAATATCTTTATAGAGGTCTATTTCTGAGTTTGCACTGTTCTATTCAGGAAACCTGTGTGCTATTTAGCAATGCTACTACCTTGATTTTAGTAGTTATATAGTTAAGCATTGAGTTTTGTAATGTCAGTTTAACAGTTCTGTTAGTTTCCTTTAGTATCGTCTTAGTTATTACAGATCTTTTGATTCTCCAGCTAAGCATTAGCATCAATTTGTGAATATCCACAAAACAATTGAGATTTTGTTTGGGATTGCATTACATTTGTAGATCATATTAAGAAAAACATCTTGGTCAGGTATGGTAGTGCACACCTTTAATCCTAGCACTCCGGAGGCACAGGCAGGCGGATCTCTGTGAGTTCAAGGCCAGCTTGGTCTACATAGCAAATTCCAGGCCAGCTGGGGCTACAGGGAAACCTTGTTTCAAAAAGAACAGCAACAAAAAAAATCTTAACTATCTTGACTCTTCCTAGCCATACAGGAACTATACATTTTCTTTTTTTTTTTTTTGGTCTTTTCGAGACAGGGTGTCCCTGTAGCCCCAGCTGTCCTGGAACTCACTCTGTAGACCAGGCTGGCCTTTAACTCACAAAGATCCGCCTGCCTCTGCCTCCCAAATGCTAGGATTAAAGGCGTGCGTAACCACGCCCGGCGAACTATACATTTTCTAGATTCTTTCATGTCTTTCATCAAAATAATATGGCTTTGTTTTATACATCTTATTATTATGTTGGACTTTGAATTAAATATTTCATTATGAGATAGAGTAACTCACATAATAATACTGTGTTTCTATTTCAAACTTCAGTTGTTCATTTTGAGTAAATAACAAAGCGATTGGCTTTTGTGTATTAACCTTGCATCTTGCAATCTTGCTGTAATTATTTTTAATTTATGAGTTTCTTGTTTATTCAGATTTTCTATGTAAACAAGCATGCATCCTATCTAGAAAGAAAAATGGTTTTCTTCCTTCTCAATATTAATAGAGTCCATTTCTATTTCTGTTCTCTTTTTCCTGTATTAGTTACAATACCACCCTTCATATGAGGTTAAAAAGCTGTCGAGAAATAGAACACTCATGCCTTATTCTTGATTTTGTGGGAAAGTTTTTATTTTCTTACTATGAGGAACACTGACATAAAGCTAGGAGATAACACATAGCTATAATCTTAATATTGTAGAGGCTGAGGTAGCCTCTACTCCAGCCTGGAGTGTTCACAACAGGGCTCAAGGCCAGCCTGACTTTCATAGTAGGATCTTGTTAAAAAAAAAGAAATATTAGCTGAGAATTTTAGGCAGATATTATTTATCAAGTGAACAAAATATAGCTCTGTTCCTACTCTTGATTTAGCAAGAGATTTTAATTACATAGCTAATTTTGTCAAAAGCTTTTTCTGCATCTATTGAAATGATCATGTGAATTTCCTCCTTTAGCTTGTTGTAAGTTATTTTATTTGATTTAGAAATGTGGATCCAGGTTTGTATACCTCAGAAAAGTCCCGCCTAGTTACAGTGTACAATTTTTTTGTCTTTTTCAAGACAGGGTCTCCCTGCAGTCCAATGTACAGTTTTTATACATGGCTGAGTTTGACTGCTTACATGTAATTTTATATGTTGGTTTTTCTTCAGATCATATAAATCTTTCACCTTTTACTAATATGCAATTTTGATCTATAATTTTAGCATTACCTTGAAGTTTACCTCATAGGATGGCTTAGGAAGCATATTCTCTGATAAAGATTATAAAATTTCATATATAACTTCTATTTAAACAAAACATGAAATTAATAGTTACAGTATTTATTATATTGTGATGATCCTTGTGGCTAACTTCGTAGAAAATTCCCATTATGAATAATTTCTCCTTAAAGAGTAAATTCCAGAGATGTATTATTCAAGTTCAAAATTTCTTCTGCCCATGGTAGATTTCAATTTCTTTTTACAATATTTAGAAACTATAATGTTATTTTTAATGTTTACAAGGCCAAATGAAGTTGATTGGTATTGCTGACACACTACTGATACGTGAATGAAAAAGAATATGAGTTACATTTGGAGAAAATAAGTACTAGTTTAGGCTTACAAGCTAGAAAAATATTTAAAGGCAAAGCATAAAGGCTTACTTCGGGAATCTCAGCATTCGGGAGACTGAAGAAGAAGGATTGCTGACTGTTCAAGACAGACCTTGGCTTCATAGTTAGTTCTAGACCATTATGGCCTAAAGAATGAGGACCTATCTCAATAGACAAACAAAAAAGTGATAATTAATGGAAATTATATGGTGGCATAAAAATAACAAATCAGTTGCAACTAGTTGGTTATACAATAATATAGAAAATAATTATTATTTTTACTTATGGAGAACTATGTGCCAGATATTATGTCAATCACTGAGATAGCATCTTATTTCATCCTCATAACAAGCTCTGAAGAAGATATCAATGTTTCAGGTGTGGATTACAAAACTGAGTCTTGTAGAGATCAGATATAATGTTTTGTCACATAATAAAAAGAACATATATGACCATCTGTTTGTTTGATTCTAAAACTCAAGCTCTTTTTTAAAATTTTTATTTATTATTTTTTAATGTGTATGAATGCACTGTCTGCATGTAGGTTGGTGCACATGTGTTGTGCAATGCCACGGAGGTCAGAAGAGGACATCAGATTCCCCTGGAACTGGAGTTAAAGATGGTTCTTAGCCGCCATGTGGGTGCTGGGGATCGAACCCAGGTCCTCTGCAAGAGCGTTCGGTGCTCTTAACTGCTAGGCCATCTCTCCAGCCCCTAAAACTCAAGCTCTTAACCATTAAGAGGCTCCTATTACAATGTACTTATAGTCAAGATATCAAATTAATGAATATATATGGAAAGATCATTGTTCATATAGAAATGATAATTGTAATAATAATAAGATAACTTACAGGCTTAATGCAAATTTTGTTTGCATGGCCATAATTAAAATGATGCCCTTAAAAGTTCATTATTTTTAACTTTTTCAGTAGGCATTTCAGTATGCTAATCAGTAACTACAATATAGTAGAGTGCATCAAAAATCAAAAACTCCTTTTTGTTTTCTAAAAGGGAAAGACGATTATATACCAATTGCAGTGTGTTTCTCAAAGTTCAGTGTTTTTAGAATCCATTTTTTCTTGAAGGAAATACATCATAATTTCTCAAGATATTATATATAGTTCTTTGTTCATGAGCTTTGTCCTGTTGTATTCACATTTGTATGTAGAAAATGGATTACCAAAATGCTGACTCTTGTCTGAAATGACAGTCATATGATTAATCTTAAAATAAAAGTTTAGTGTGCTGGGGAATTGGCTAAGTGGTTAAGAGCACTTGTTCCTCTTTCAAAAGACAGAAGTTGGTTCCCAGAATCCACACTGGACAGCTCGCTGCCTCTAATTCCATCTCCAGGAAATCTGATGCCCTCTTCTTACCTCAATGGATACTTATACATATGTGTACATGTTGATACACAGATACATACATAAAAATTTAAAAATAAATATTTTAAAATTTTGTATTGGGCTGTGCGTAGTTTAGTTTATAATCAAATTTTTAATTTTCATTGGTCTAAATCAATAGATATGAGTCTCTAAAAAGATTCTCTAAGTCTCTCTGAAGAAATTAAGTTCTTCTTTAAAGAACAAAGCTTTGCTACTACTAATTCCATTCCATAAAATTATCTTAAACGACAAAGTCAAATTCACAGGCAAAACCAGAAAAACAATCCATAAATTTTACTCAACTAGCCTTGAAAATGTAAATATTGGAGCTGAAAGCAGATGGATCTATAAATTACCCTAAATATAATTCAGAAGAAATGTACCATGAAGATGCAAAGACATGGAAGGGCCACTAATATTCCTAAATCCAAAGGAAAGCCATTGTTTCCTGTTCCACTGCAGGGGTTCTCAAATAAGCCCTAGAATAAGAGGAATTCTCTGAGAAGAGAGTTTGCTCTCTCCTCCCAGACACCCATCATCTCCACGTTTAAACTTCACTCTTGTTACAAATTAATTTTGCTATTCATCATTTCAATTTCTAATATTAATTTCAAGCATATAGTATTGAATGTTTGTTCTGATCAAATCATCACACATGTGGACTTATTGTAACTCTCAAATAATTCTTTCTTATATTTAAAATCTAAATATATGTATGCATTCACTTCACCTGAGGTGGTGGTTGTGTGTAAAGATGGTTTTATGAGACAAGTATAAGCTTCTAAAGGGAAAAAATATTCTAATTCATAAAATTCATACTCAGTATTTTCATTATTATGCATCTATAAAACTATTCTCAAATCATTTTAAATACTTCTCCCAAGAAAATGCTCAGTTTCTTTGTTGACACCACTTCAAGCATAGTTTTCCTGTGTTTTTAATTGTTTAGATTTCAGGCATGGGTGGGGGTTCCTTGTATTGTGTGTGTGTTAACAGAGCATAGTATAGTAATTTTTGTATGGTTCTAATAAACTGAAATTAAGAATCTTAAGCACTTATCTAGACATGGAAGACAATTCTAGCATAATTTCTTATGTAGTCAAATTTTAGCATCAGTATAGTTCAGACTTACTATTTGTTTTCTCTTCACTGAGTTAAACTCATGTTAAGTTGGGTGTAAAATCATTTTTGATCACTTTAATACAAGTCTCTTGGGTTTTTCTGTCATTGTTTTTATGAAACAATAGAATCTTTTCTTAATTTTTAAATTTTTTTAAAATTTTTAAAATTTATTTTCATATGTGTATGAATGTATTGTCTGCATGTAGGTTGGTGCACCCGTGTCGTGCAATGCCGCGGATGTCAGAGAGGGTGTCGGATTCCCCTGGAACTGGAGTTAAAGATGGTTTTCAACCTCCATGTGGGTGCTGGGGATAGAACCAGGGGCCTCTGCAAGAGCAGTCGGTGCTCTTAACCGATAGACTATCTCTCCAGCCCCATCTTTTCTTAATTTTGATCAGTTTCACTGGACACATTCTTGGTAGAGGGCCTGTAAGCATATCTAGTACCTTGTACCACTATGCCTGCAATAGCATGCAGCAAGTCCTTCCCCTAGATTAAAGGGAATGGTTAGAAGTAGACCTGTTAGAAGAGGACTAAGTTTTATCAGTGATTTGTCCATCAATAATCTTTTCATTTTATTGAAACAGGGTCTCTCTATATCCTAGCTGATCTGGAACTCCTCTTATCGGACAGGCTGTTCTTGAGATCTACCTGACTCTGCCTCCTGAATGCTGGAAGTAAAGGTGTGTGCCACCGTGCCCAGCTAATAACCAATTATTTTTAACAGGTAAGCATTGTTTTCACTCATTACCTTTTTTTTTTTTTTATTACCACTGAAGCCTCTGACATATCTTACCTGGACAGATAGTCATGTCCACTGCCTTGTGGATCTCTTGTCTGGTCACAACACCCATGAAACCCCATTTCAACCATCAATGCACCTGTCAGAAGAAATTCCTGAAAGCACAAATTTGACAGAACTGCCAATTACCAAGCCTCATGCACTTCTTTCCACAGACTTTTCGTTCCCTTCTCCAACTTCCTAGCTACTCTTTCAAGTAGTAACAGACATTTTATCCTCCACATAATAATACCAGAGTTCAGAGAGGATGGTAAACCTCTCAGGATTATACACCTGGAGGAGCTGTGGTCAGAACATAGTCTTTCCAGCTTCCAAATTTGTGTGGTAGAGAAATTATAGCAAAGTGGCCTAATCTCTTTGATAGAGGGAAATATTATTGAAATCTAATAAGATTTTGTGATAAGTTTCTTATCACAAATTTCTCTTCTCAGGAGTTTCTTTCCTAAAGAATGGACTTGAAAAGATAGGCCAGGGGGCTGGAGAGATGGCCTAGCGGTTAAGAGCGCCGACTGCTCTTACAGAGGACCCGGGTTCGATCCCCAGCACCCACATGGCGGCCGAGAGCCGTCTGAAACTCCAATTCCAGGAGAACTCCAGTTCCAGGGGAATCCGAGACCCTCTTCTGACCACCGCGGCATTGCACGACACGGGTGCACAAACTTGCATGCAGTCAGTACATTCCTACACATACAGAAATAAATAAAAAAAAAAAAAAAAAAAAAAAAAAAAAAAAAAAAGAAAAGATAGGCCAGAACAAAAGGTAAGATAATACAATCAGAAAACCATGGAGATTGTCTCCTAACAACTGGTGGCTTACTTTCATTAATTCTGTCTTTACTTCAATCTTTTTTAAAATTTTTTAAAATTTATTTATTTTTCTATGTGTATGAGACTCTGAAAGAGCAGTCAGCACTCTTAACCGCTAGGCCATCTCTCCAGCCTTTCAATCTTATTTTATATTCCTTTATAGAACACTTGAACTAATGTAATTACCCCTGACATAGTAAACTCACAACACTAAAAGGCTGGCTGAGCTTTCTTTTTTTTTTTGCCAGAATTTTGAAACTTTATTAAGGGTTTAATAAAATCTTTGCTTCTCAACATTTTAAAAAGACAGTGTTTATTATACTCTAAGAAATATTTGATGTGAGTTGCTACTGGTGGTTGTGTTGAGACATATTATGGCCTATCCTGGCCACAAATTCACTCCAGTCCTCCTGCCTCTGCCTCCTAATTGCTGTGTTCTTCTATGTGATTTTTGTCAAACTCAAAACAACTGTAAACTACAGAGAGTAAAATAATAAAAACTGTTTCTCTCATTAAGGTGATAAAAATTTTAAATGATTTAATATTTGGAAAGTACTTTCTGTGTTCCTTAATGTTTTATATGATCAGAAAGTCACAGACATTGTTTTAGAGATTACAATATGAGACATAGAATTGTTAAGTGCTCTAGACAAAGCTGTAAACCTGTGAGTAGCAAAGTGAGATTTGAACACAATGCACGTAAATCCAGAATCTATGCTTGAATGCCACACAGAACAGCGGCAGGTTTTATTTGTTTATTTTCATCTTGCTGTTATCTTACTCCCTCTTTGCTCTGTCAGTCTTTTTTGGCCTCACAGGCCTCTGATCCAGGTGCTGCTTCCTTTTCTTTCTTGATTCTTACATGCCCTGTGGATGCCACTGTAATGGCTCTTCCCTGGGAATCAGATTCTCAGCTGGGTGCTGCAGTCCTTCCTGAGTTCCCATCAGTGATCCTCAAACTGTTCAGCACAGCCTCGGGGTGGCAAATGCCTCTTGAGTCAGAAGCTGCACCTTAATGCTTTGGATGGAAATAGAACAGAAATAAATAAACAATAGAATTAGAGTGCATTGCACAGGAGGGAAGTGAATGCGTGGGTGTTTATGAGGATCCCAAAGTAAACTCTGAAAGACTTGCTCAGTAGAATCACACGCATATTCAGGAATCTGTTACTGCCAGAACCTCTTCACTTTAAAATCTAGGCATTACATCTAAATCTTCTTTCTTCCTTTTAATTCTATTTCATTTTCAAACTCTATTAGGCCGAGGAAGGCCATATGCCATTAAATTGCCACCAACTAACTACATTGCTAATCTCCCCTTTCCTTCCAGGCATTGCTGCTCACTAGGACCTTTTCTGACAGGCAGAAACACCACCTTCCTACAGATTACAGTCACAAACAAATTCATCTTTCTAATATGATGAAAGAATATCTAATCAGGCTCAGATACAACTAATCTGGTTAAAACATTATGGAAGGATATTATTTAATCCAACAAAGCCTTCAATGAATGGAGCTGGAGAGATTGTTCAACAGTTAAGTGCACCAGCTGCTTTTGTAGTAGTCTTTGGTTCCCAGCACCCACATGGTAGCTAACAACTGCCCATAACTCCAGTTCCAGGGGATCTGACACACTCTTTTGCATTGGTGGCCACTCTGCACACATGGTGTAATTACATACAAGCGAAACAGTCATTCATATAAAATAAAATAAAAATAGAGAAATATTAAAAAGACTCTAATGAGTCCTTGATCTTCACTTAGATACAAACATATGAAAATGTCATATTCATAAAAATTTTTCTTGGATGATTCTACCTTGTTCACACAGAGAGAAACTGCATGCATACTCTTGCCATTCTTCCTAGGTTTCTGTTTTGTACTGTTTTGAGATAAGGCTCCCCATATGGCTCAGGTTAACCTAGAGCTTGAGGTCCTCCTACCTCAGCTTGCTAAGTGTACCACCATGCCTGGTTCTGTGATTTTCCTATACAATGAGGTCCATCCTTTAAGAACAGTTTCTTAATTTTCATTATAAATAATTAGGACTCATTAAATCTGAAAATGAAAGTATACGTATAATCTTATTTTTCTATTCTTTTCAGAGTAAACATGGTAGCAGTTAAGTCACATGTTATACCAATGAACGGTCAGAGTAGAGATTTGAATTCTGTACATAACGAGTTTTTAATTGCAAGTATCAGTATTGGAAATATTGCCTTTTGTAGGAATAACTTTTTTTTATATGTATGAATTACTGTCTGCATGTAGGTCTGTGCACCCGTGTCGTGCAATGCCGCAGAGGTTAGAAGAGGATGTCGGATTCCCCTGGAACTGGAGTTAAAGACGGTTCTCAGCCACCATGTGGGTGCTGGGGATTGAACCTGGGTCCTCTGCAAGAGCAGTCAGTGCTCTTAACCATAGGCCATCTCTCCAGCCCAGGAATAACTTTTAAAAAATGACCAGAATCTGAACTAATGACTATTACTTATCCTTGTAACCAAAAGCTACTGTTTTAAAGCAAACAAGCTCACTAGGCCATGTGCTTTTGTGACCTGGGCATCTGACCTTGATTCTTGGAACTTCATTTGCCCTCCACCCTAGATAGTGAATGAATATGGGTATAATTGAAATAGCAAGTTAAAGTGTTGAACATAGTGTGTTCACATTCATTCCCTTATTGGAAGCAGTGAGAATTGAAAGGAATGCTTGCCATTGAAATATCAGATATTTCAAACTGAGGGATGAGAGGGCAGGTGTCTGATAAGGGTGGATCCAAGCATGTAGTTACCCAATTAATGCTGGAGAAGTGGTTTTGAATAAAAGTAGGGATAAATCCACACTCAGGTTCCTCTGAGTTAGGGTTGGCTCTTAAAACTAAAGTTTAGGGGACTGGAGAGATAGCCTAGCGGTTAAGAGCACCGACGCTCTTGCAGAGGACCCGGGTTCGATCCCCAGCACCCACATGGCGGCTAAGAACTGTCTGTACCTCCAATTCCAGGAGAACTCCAGTTCCATGGGAATCCGAGACTCTCTTCTGATCTCCACAGCATTGCACGACATGGGTGCACAGACCTGCATGCAGACAGTACATTCATACACATACAAAGATAAATAATAAAAAAAAATAAATAAAAAAAAAACTAAAGTTTAGAGCCAGGCTGTTTATTCAGGTAAATTGTAATGTGAATTAGTAACACCTCAGATTTCACAAATACTAGTAATACTATATATAGAATACTACGTAAGTATATGTGTGCATATATATTATTTATAAAAGCATGTGGGAGAATCTATATTCCTTACTCTTTTTTTTAAATTAAAAATTTTTTATTAATTTTATTTATTTCTGTATGTGTATGAATGTACTGTCTGCATGCAGGTTTGTGCACCCGTGTCGTGCAATGCCGCGGAGGTCAGAAGAGGGTGTCGGCTTCCCCTGGAACTGGAGTTCTCCTGGAATTGGAGTTTCAGGCGGTTCTCGGCCACCATGTGGGTGCTGGGGATCGAACCCGGGTCCTCTGCAAGAGCGGTCAGCGCTCTTAACCGCTAGGCCATCTCTCCACAAAATCTCCATAAATTTTCTAGAAAGATCACTTGGGGTACTATGACATGCAAGAGAATAAGAATCTACATAGAACAATGATAAGAGCCAGGAATGGTGACTGGAGACTAAGACAGGAGGATTATCTGTTCTAGGCCAGCCTGGGCTGCATAATAAAATCCTATATCAAAAATGGTGTGTAATTAGTAGTACATAGACTTCAACCATTTCCAGGTAATGAGAATTCTCTCATTCCTAACACAAAGTTCATGTATTAAGAAATGGAAACTTGGGCCCACCTGATATCTTAGAGAGTAAAGGTTCTTGCTATGTAATCCTGACAATCTGTATTCAATATATGCAACCTGTCTAAAAGTGCAAGGAGAGAACTAAGTCTATGAAGAGAAATATAGTATGCATTAATTTCAAATGTAAATAAAAATAACTTCAAGTTATTTTTAATTTACATTTGAAATTAATGTAGTGAATTGAAGGGCAGAGATGGCCCAGTGGGTAAACCAACTTGCAGTCAAGTCTGATGACCTGCATTCACATGGTAGAAAGAGATAACTGACTTCCATTGTTGCCCTCTGAGCACACATGTACATACAGGGAAACACACAAATAAATAAGTAAATAGAAAGATTTGAAAAGAATAAAAAAAATTATACCCAGGCATTCACTGTAGCATTTTTCTCTATTTTCACATCACACAGCTATTTAAAGGGAAGAAAATGTTGGCTCTGAAATAAATATAAGCAATAAAATTGAAAGAATCCAAGAAGAATTTGGTTAATAAAGCATGTAATACTCAAAATTCACAATAATCCTTGACAAAAACCAAACCAGAGGAAAATGAACATAACATAGACTACATATTTCTCCAACATTAGATCCATTTGCTAAGGAAATAAAGGAAATAAGCCCTTTCTCTTTTCAAATAAAGATTTCCTTTTGTTGGTAGCTACTAGCTGTTGAGAACTCAGGTGGCTATACGCATGCTCTGTAAAGCACCTGAAAGTGTTTCTGGGGAAAGAATTGCTAGATAACAATTTTCACTTCATCTTTGTGTCAGTTCCAAGAAAAAGAAAGCTGCCCTGGTATACAATGAGCCATACAGAGCATGCACCATGTAGCACCAGTCACAGACTAGAATGAACTTGAGACCTTCTTGCCATCTTGTATAGCCTAGTGGTGCACACCTTTGATCCCAGCACTTAGAAGTCAAAGGCAGGCAGATTTCTGTGAAAATGAAGTCAGCCTGGTCTACATAGTTAGTAAGTTCCAGGCTTGCTGGGGATACAGGGACACCCTGTCTCCAAAAATTAATTAATTAATTAATTAATTCATTAATTAATTAAATTAAGCTTTGGCCAGGCATGGTGGAACAGACCTTTAATCTCAGCACTCTGGAGGCAGTGTCAGGCGGATCACTGTGAGTTCAAGGCCAGCCTGGTCTACAAAGTGTGTTCTAGGACAGCTGGGGCTACAGGGAGACCCTGTCTCAAAAAAATAAAATAAAAAGATACACACAAAAAAAGCTTTTATGAACATTTTTGTTTTCTAAGTCACATATAAATTCCAGCAATTTAATGTTCATCCTACTGTACTTACATATCTTTTTATTTAATCTTCCCTCTTTCTCATCCCCCCCACTGCTCCTCTGCTGCCCTCTTCCGCCTTTTCCTCCTCCTCTTTGCCATCCTCCTTTATCAATCCTTTGTTCGTTTCAGATAGCATCTCACACTGTAACAGAGGGTGAACTGGAAATTGTAGTAATCGTCCTGCTTTAGCTTTCCCAAGGTTAGTTCAGATGCAGGCCACAGAATCCATCTCTTTTCTGATTGATTGATTGGTTGATTGATTGATCGATCTTTGATCTTTTTGAGACAGGATCTCACTATAGCCCCAGCTGGCCTGGAACTTACTCTGTAGACCAGGCTGGCTTTGAACTCACAGAGATCTGCCTGACTCTGCCTCTGGAGTGCTGGGATTAAAGGTATGCGCCACCATGCTCAGCTCTTTTCTAATTTTTAATGGAGCAATCAACAAATCTTAAATGAGGGTATTCATGTAAATATACATAAAGTTGGCTGAGTCTTAGTGGACAGTCTATAAATCTTAATTATTATTTAAATGATGAGATTTTTTTTTTATTAATTTTATTTATTTCTGTATGTGTATGAATGTACTGCCTGCATGCAAGTCTGTGCACCCGTGTCATGCAATGCCGCGGAGGTCAGAAGAGGGTCTTGGATTCCCCTGGAGCTGGAGTTCTCCTGGAATTGGAGTTTCAGACGGCTCTCAGCCGCCATGTGGGTGCTGGGGATCGAACCCGGGTCCTCTGTAAGAGCAGTCGGTGCTCTTAACTGCTAGGCCATCTCTCCAGCCCCCTAAATGATGAGATGTTTTAATCCATCTGGTCTTCGATGTTTAGTACAGTGATATGTACATGTTAGTCCTCAATAAATATTTTTAGGTTATGTGGTGGAAATATATCTCTGGCCAGATATCTAATCACTTTCTAAATTTTTTTAATTTTATGTGTATGAGTGTATTTCCTGCATGTATGTAAGTGCACCCATACCATGCAGTGTCAGAGGAGGTCAGAAGAAGGTGTCCAACTCTCCTGGAACTGGAGATATGGATGCACCATATGGGTGCACGGAAATGAATGCAGGTCCTCTGCAAGAGCACCCAGTGCTGTTAATTTCTGTGCCATCTCTCTAACTCCCAAAACATATAATCACTTTTATTTTATTATTTTAAAGCATCTTTCCACCCAAGTAGATTCTACATGTTTTTGATACGATGAAAACTGAATTCTTAGTTGCTTAAATGTTGAACTGTGAGGGAAATGTAACTGGTAAAATATATTAGTTAATAGATTATAATTCCACTGTAAGCAATCAAATGTAACTATGTCCATTTTTTCTCTTGATTGATCCATTTATCATTGAGTTGATGATGCTTTAGAGTTAAAAGTAGACTTCTCTTAGAAAAGAAAGATATTCCATCTCTAATTATAAATTGCTTTTTAAAATATTGAACTTTAACGATTTTCTTGCATTTATCTTTTTAGAGATACTTGAATAATATTGTTTTGATTATATGACATGTATTAATCATTCAGAGAGGCATGAAAATAAAATGACTATGGCCAGAGAAAATTAAAAAAATGAAAACAAAACACAATCAGAAACAAAAACAGAACGATGCAGCATACATGGCGATTTAGCCATAAAAGCTCTAGAGTTTGAAGCAAAGCAAGGAGACCTTGACATTATAGTGCTCTCTGGATCCTGCTAGAAGAGAGCTGCGATGTCTGCTGCAAGGCTTGATAAAACAGATCGAGGAAGTGAGAACTCAGCTAGTAGATGGTGAGTTTTTAATTGGTTTAAAAATCAATGTTTTTGGACATGGAGGTGGAACTCACCATTTCCCAAGGCAATATCAGAAAAGCACAGAACATTTGGGGGAGGAAAAAAGAAAAAAATGAGTTTTAGCCTACAATAAATTCTAACAATCTAACATCTCGTTTAAGTTCAAGCATAGGAAACTTCTGAAATGATGTTTGAAGTTAGAAAAAGTTGTAAATAGACATTAACTACCATTGTTACTAACAATATGAAATATAATTGATATTATCTTCATTTCATGTGTTTTTTAAATTTAAGAACATTGAAGTTTCTTAGTCAAAAATCATTGCAACTCGGGGAATTTTTTTAAATATCTTAGCTTCAAATGTAAGGAATAGCTGCCACTTGGACTGGAACAGAATTAAAAAACAAAGTGTTTTCTGTCAAAGCACAATGTGACATTTATAGACAATATTTGAAGAAATAAAATAAAATCATATCATTTCTTGTGTAAAACTGAAGACAGACGATACTGTGGGTTCCTTTTGCAGAGGAGACTGCTGGCCCCCTGCCAGCCGTGAGACTGATGATCTCATGGCCAAACACGCAAGGGGCTTGATGGCCCCGTGGCTTCAAGACTGACGGTCTTCTGGTCAAACATTAAGCTGTAGGATTGATGATCCCACAGCTAAACTCAGCTGTGGAACTGGTAAACCCATGGCCAATATGAAGCCGGGAAGCTGTTGGCCCAGCTGTGGAACACGTGGTCCCACACCCTACACGCAGCCATGAGGCTGATGACCTCCCCACAACTGTGGAACTGGTAATTCCACAGCCAAACCCATGGCCAGGGGCTGCTGGCCTCCACAACCAACCAATCAGCCAAGGAACTGATAATTCCCAGAACTGGCAAGCTGAAAAGTTAGCTGTAAGATTTATAACCCCAGATCGATCTAGGTAAGGAAAACGTGTAGGCAATAACAACCCTGAGATCTCATCAGGTGGTACAAGTTGTAGAAATTCCGTTTATTCCATGCAACAGGCAGCTTATATATGTTTGGGACAAGCAGCCCATACATTGCGTGACATCACCTCCTGGTGGCCAATCCCAGACCTCTACATCATCTCATGTCATCCCAACTCCCAGGGTATAAACAGAGAACCCAAGCTCAAATCTGCCGATACTACACATTGAGATATATATCATGTCAGTTTAACTTTTTTTGGATTTAAGTCAAAAAACAATAACCTTAAAAATCATGTAATAACTTTCTTTTAACATTTGTCATTGGGGCTGGAGAGATGGCTCAGTGGTTAAGAGATGGCTCAGCCGTTAAGAGCACCAACTGCTCTTGCAGAGGATATGGGTTCGATACCCAGCACACCTTTAATCCTTGCACTCAGGAGGCAGAGGTGGGAGGTCTCTCAATATTTGTGAGTTCATACAAATAAAATAAATTTATAAAAGTATTTGTTATTATTTTAAATAGAATTATACAAGCTCAATAACCATGTACCATGAGCCCAGATCATTTCTTTTCAATCTTACAAGTATAATTTTCAACTGTTGTAAATATAGATTTGTCATCATATTTGAAATGTAAGAAGTGAGAAATGACCAGCAAAATAGTGGTAGGTTTCCTACCTTGATAAACAGATCAAAGAGCCAGTTTTTCCTTTGTGAATTCAATATTATCTCTACCATCTCAAATTGTAGCTCAACTTGTTTCCCACCTATGTTTTTATACTTTATAAATTTACATTTAGAATTTTTATTATTTAATAATCTTTATAATCAGTGAAACTTACAGCATGCCAAACACTTTGGAGGAAATACTTTTTGTCTTCTTAATCATCAAGAATCTCTTTACATAACAATAGAAAATGATACTACTAAATGGGCATCATATCCAAGGTCATATAAAGAGGAAGCTTGGGATTTAGATTCTGGGCCCAGGTCTATCTGACTGCAGAATTTATTTGTTTTTCTTTTCTTTTTTTTTCTTTTTTTTTTTTTTTTTTTTTTTTTTTGGTCTTTTCAAGACAGGGTCTCCCTGTAGCCCCAGCTGTCTGGAATTCACTCTGTAGACCAGGCTGGCCTTGAAATCACAAAGATCCGCTTGCCTCTGCCTCCCAAGTGCTAGGATTAAAGGTGTGTGCCTCCACACCTGGATGACTGCAGAATTTATATTACTCTATCCTCTATAGAATTTTTTGAAAGCCTTTTACTTCCAAGAGATAATAATCTAAACCAACTTTAAAAATAGTAAAGAGGGAATGAAGTCTTGGTATGGGAGTTACTCAAAGAACAACAACAAAAAGGTAGAGTTTTCCCCAAGGGCAAGTAGATCTTATGTTTGAAGCAATGTCAAAACTTTGTCCTTTATGTATAACACTGACAGAGGTCCTATCCTCTCCCACAATAAAACCCTGGATTTAATTTTAGCTTATATAATTTCAAATCGCCAATGGGTATCTCTACAAAATATTGGATGAAGTTTGTTTAAATCTCACCAGATAAAATAACCTCTCTTTTTCCTAGGGAGTAGACAGCAAGATTAGAAAAGATGCTACCATGTTATTCAGTGGAGCAAGCCACCAGAGGGTAGTGTTAAAAATGGACTGGTAAGAGTAGAAGCTTCATGATCTGGGATGGGGTGGGGTGGGGTGGGGGGAAGGGAAAGGGAAATATGCCTGAACTGAATTGGAAAATGATGTATGAAATACACAAAGCATCAATAAAAAAAAAAACTAGAAAAAAAAAGTCCAAAGAATAGGAGTAAAATACAAGTGAGGTACCCTCCCATGTGAGGTGAGCAGACTCCGTGCACTTTATAAATATTTGTTTCTTTTTTAAAATTTTATTTATTTTTGTATGTGTATGAAAGTACTGTCTGCATGTAGGTTTGTGCACCCGTGTCGTGCAATGCTGAGGAGGTCAGAAGAGGGCTTCAGATTCCCCTGGAACTGGAGTTCTTCTGGAATTGGAGTTACAGACGGTTCTTAGCTGCCATGTGGGTGCTGAGGATGGAAACCAAGTCCTCTGCAAGAGCAGTCAGTGCTCTTAACCGCTAGGCTATCTCTCCAGTCCCAAATATTTGTTTCTTTATCTAAAAATAGGGATGGAAAAGGTAAATGCAATAATTTCCAGAACTGTGGTGACACCTAAGGCTGTTTATGCCAAGACAGGCTAATAATTTGTGCATATTTAAGCAGATAATTTAAAAGTATTCAATTAGCTTTTAACTGAAATAAATTAAGCATTGACTGCCACTACAAGTTCATATTTTAAAACTTGGATTTATTACATCCATTAAATAATACATCCTTAACTTATTGGGATTGTTCATCAAATGTGTTCACTTCGAAAGTCAAATATTATGAAGTCTGTTTACTTTTTTATCTATATGGAAAAGGGTACAAAATATATTTGTTTATTATCAAAATATGAGCTGCCCACTTTTGCTAACTTCCTGCCTCCCATCAGCTGGCTGTTTTCAGAAATGGAGGCAAAACATGTAGTTGCAGCATTTGATTTGCATAGCAGTTGAATCTTTGGATGTAGTTCAGATTCACGTTTGCTTTTATTTCCAATAATAAGCTATCCACAATTTAAGATGTGTAGGTCTACGTTACTTTGGGCTTTCTACATGATAATGTATGCAGAGATAGTGTTGACATTTGAACCATATTCCCATGTGTCTTTTTAAATTCTTTTAATAATGATTAGCACCCTTTGCCTGGTAGGTCCTTCATGTAATCTGGCTTGTTCACCTCTCAATCCAGTTCTATGTACTTTATGGAAAGCAGATGAGACAATCTAGGCATAGGTCTTAACATGATTTCTAGTCCCTAAATATTAACATTTATCTGTATTCAGCCTTATTTATCAATACAAACTATATATATCTATATCTATATCTATATATCCCTAGATGCTTGAGAGATAAAGAATAGATAAGGAAAAGAGGAGTAAAGAGGATGGTTAGAGAAATAGGGGGAAGTAAAATATTCCTTCAATTTTGATGACTCTGTGGTAGAAGCAAACATGATCTAGGGGGCACATTTCTATAGACCACTACTGCTCCAATTTCTTATAAGTGTCATCTTTCTAAACTGTATGATCACAAATCACATCTGAGCTCAACACACCATGATTCTCTCTTACCAACAGAAAAAAAAATCCAAATGACTTTGACAGCAATGTCTTCTATCCCCCCTGCTTTTGCCTTTCTTCTCAGATCATTCCCCCTTGAATCTAATGCCTCATACAGTGGTTCAGGGACATTGTAATAGAATTAGATTTTTTGCAATGAATGCTCCATAATTGTATTATATTGCTTTACTTTCTATAATGGTCTTCCATAGGAGGCTTATCTGCTCATCTTTCACATTTTAGTTCATTTAGGAAATACTACTTATCCCTCTGAGATATAACTGACTATGTTTTTTAACCAGTGCTCTCTCCAGCTACCAGGAGCCTATATCAATCATTTTTTCCATGTCCAATTTAGTTACATAGATCTCTCTCATTTGTAACTACCTTGAAAGTAGAAATTGTAACTCTGATACTTTATTAACAACACTTAGAGATTTGTTTATTAAATTAGTAACTGAATGACTGGGTTAGCTGCTATGAATTTGTAACTAATTTAAAAAGGCAAATGTGACAGAGAGGAGATAATAAATGAAGAAAAGTAATGCATTAAAAACTCCTTTGGAGTCTAGGGGGCTGGAGAGAGGGCCTAGTGGTTAAGAGCACCGACTGCTCTTGCAGAGGACCCGGGTTCAATCCCCAGCACCCACATGGCGGCTGAGAACCGTCTGTAACTCCAATTCCAGGAGAACTCCAGTTCCAGGGGAATCCGACACCCTCTTCTGACCTCTGCGGCATTGCACGACACGGGTGCACAGACCTACATGCAGACAGTACATTCATACACATAAATAAATAAAATGAAAATGAAAAAAAAAAAACTCCTTTAGAGTCTAAGAGAGAAGAACAGTAGGGGATTGGTGGTACCAAGAGGGAAAAAGGTAAAATGGGGGGCATTTAAATGGGAGAGGGAATATATATATATATATATATTCATAGTGCCAAACAAAAGAAACTTCCCTTCATGTTGGTTAGGGTAGTCCAAGAGACTCCCAAAATTTGCACAGGTTATTGCCATAGCCCTTGACTGCCTCCCGGAACTTGAAGGTAAAATCGTATTGTTGAAAACAGGACATAACTTCAGACATAGGATTTGAAGCAATGGAGGTGGAACTGGCCTGGAAGCCACTTCCCCAGAAGGCCAGCTCACATACTTTCAGAGAATGTTATGCAAGATATACTAAGGGAGAACATCGATCAGTGGTCCAAACCAGCTTTAAGACTCAATCACCACAAAAATAACTGGCACAACAAGCAATATTGGGGTCATAGGTACTTTTATCTTGAGGGTAATCAACTGCTACTTAATAGGAATTAAAGCCCACTCAAGGGGAGGAAACTCATGTGTGGTACTATAAAATTGCCAAATACACATTGGGACAGAAATACAATAAAAACTTTAGAATACTTTACTTTTTAAAATTTTTTTATTTATTTTTGTATGTGTATGAATGTATTGTCTGCATGAGGTTTGTGCACGTGTCGTGCAGTGCCGCGGAGGTCAGAAGAGGGTGTTGGATTCCCCTGGAACTGGAGTTCTCCTGGAATTGGAGTTTCAGACGGTTCTTAGCCGCCATGTGGGTGCTGGGGATTGAACCCGGGTCCTCTGCGAGAGCAGTCTTAACTGCTAGGCTATCTCTCCAGCCCCTAGAATACTTTACCTTTTTTTAATGTTGGTGACATATCCCAATGTTTTTCAGATTTTATTTTTTAATTTTCAGTATGTGACTGTGGGGCAGGGGGTATGTACACATGAATGCTGTTGTCCACAAAGGCTGAAGATTGTAGGAAAATCCAGCTTTAATTGCAGGCTAGCTGTTCAGCTGGCATGGCTCAGGGCACCGCAAGGTCAAGAGTCTGGCTCCGCCCCAAGGAGAAGCAAGCAGCATGGCCTAGGTGTGCGATGCTGGGTGGAGCAAGGTGCAGTGGCACGGTGTTGTGGGGCTCATGATGGTCCTGGGAACTGACGTCATTTGGTTTATAAAAGCAAGCTGGGGCAACGAGTAAATGGAATTCCATATTAACATCACGGAGTTCTCGGCCAATATTTTTATTAATTATTGCGCGCGAACAGGCTAGGGTAAGCCTGCATTACGTTCGGGTGGCCAGTGTGGTTGGAAAGAGGTTCCCTTTGCGGATCATCAACCTGGGTAGCTGGTGTGTGAGTAAAATTCCTGTCCTGGCTCTGGGCAGGTGGGAAGTCACGGCCCAGAGTGGAACACGTGTCTCATGGGTCCAAGATAAGAGCCCAAGTTGGAGTTACCACTTAGGTTGGACTGCGGGAAGTAGCTGGCTGGCTGGCTGGTCTCTGCGCCGAGGGGCCAGCTCCCCACAGTGTCCACAAAGCAGGCGGTGTGTCCCTATCCCCCTTAGCAGGGCCACGTGGTCCCTGCTCGGCATAAAAAGAAAAGCTACCTACAGAAGATGTCAGATCTCTCCAGAGATGCAGGTTGCTGTGAGCAACCCATATGTAGCTTCTGGGATGGAACCCAAGTCCTCTTACAGAGGAGTTTGGGCTCTTAATGGCTGAGCCATCTCTCCAGCCACCAAATCCCAATTTTAAAAATTACATTTATTTATTTATCTCGTGCCATGGGTCATGTGTGAAAGCCAGAGGACAGCTTGCAGAAGTCAATTATCTCCTTCCATGGTATGAGTCTCAAGAATTGAAGTCAGGTAGTCAGGCTTAGTGACAAACTAAGCAGTTTCCTCTTCACCAAAGTCATTAATAAAATTTACTCTATACAGCAAACTCTGATCTCTGCTGCCTTCTTTTGAATTTCCACAGTGCTTATTAAACACAGCCTCATTTTATCTTCATTTGCATGCTTGTTTGAATTTGCCATTCAGACCACAATTTTCTTGAAAATGGGAAATATTCATTATCTTTACCTTGAATAATTTTATACTAAGAAGTAGGCACAGTGGCTCACTAGTAGTGACTGATGTTCAGTAAATACCTGTGGAAACAACAACAATAAATGTTTGCAGGCTGGTTGTTGATTAAAATAAACTGTACAATATATAGGCAAATTCTGTTTCATTCATTTAAATGTAAAAGAACACTTAATGACAAAATGATTAATAAAATGTTCTCAGTTAAAAAAAAGTATAGCTATAGTTATCTCTAGCTCTTTGAATTCTCACTTATGCTAGTTCCCTATGGGAATGTAAAAATCACCATAGGCACAGTTGTTTCAAACAACATGTGTTTATTATCTCACAGCTTTGGGAATCAAGATGCCAGTGATCTTAATGGGATTCCAAGATGCCCACATGTCTCTGTTGCTTTTGGAGATTTCTAAAAGATTTTGCTTGTATTTTTCAGCATCCAGGGACCACTCTCATTCCTGGGCTGATAGCATAATTACCATAATTTATTGACATTAACAGCCAACAATGTCAGGCCAGATCTTTCTAGTGCTGGCATTTATATATTCCTGTCTCTCCACCTGCAAAATGAATCCTCTTTATCAGGAGGGCCGTGCATAGATAACAGGATTGAACATGAAAATTTCTGCTGGCTAATATTGCGTCTACCACAATAGACATAAAAGGCATTAACTGTTATGTGTAGGGTACTATGAAGAATGCAGATTTTTTTAAATTTTTTTTTATATGTGTATGAATGTACTGTCTGCATGTAGGTCTGTGCAACCGTGTCGCGCAATGCTTTGGAGGTCAGAAGAGAGTCTCGGATTCCCCTGGAACTGGAGTTCTCCTGGAACTGGAGTTACAGATGGTTCTCAGCCACCATGTGGGTGCTGGGGATCGAACCCAGGTCGTCTGTAAGAGCAGTCAGTGCTCTTAACCGCTAGGCTATCTCTCCAGCTCCCGAAGAATGCAGATTTTTATTTTTTTTATTTTTATTTTTTTTATATTTTTGGTCTTTTCGAGACAGGGTCTCTCTGTAGCCCCAGCTGTCCTGGAACTCGCTCTGTAGACTAGGCTAGCCTTGAACTCACCTTAAGAGGTCTAAGAAAAGAAATGATGGGGTGTGAGGTAGAGATAATGACACATATGGATGAATCAAGCTATAGCTTACAAGTAAAGTAATATTCCTTACTAAAAACTAGAGAAGAAAGCACCATTTTAGTGGTGCCTATTTTAATTACTGCCAACTCAGTAAAAAGATGATTCAGATCCACTATGAAATATAAAACCTAACTAGAACTTTATTCATTAATGAAATTGAATGAATAATTAACCTCCACAGAAATATCAGGGTTCTACGAAATATCCCAATTTGAAAGTAAAAGTTCTAGCAAGCAAAAAAGAAGGAATGCATTTCAGTTCACTATATGAGGCAGTAAGAATCTTAAACATTTCCCAGGAGAAAAGCATTGAAGGTCAATTATATTCTAAAGGAATAGGTTCTCAGAGCAGTTTGGGTTCCTCTGGCTACAATTGATGTTAAGATTCAGACCATTTTTACTCAGACATATCTCTAATATGGCATTGCTTAGTAATGCCACACTACCTAAAATTTAGGCATGGGCTGACAAGATGGCTCAGTGGAAAAAGGTGCTTGCAGTCAAGATTGGTGACCTGAGTTTGATTTCCAGGCCCCATATGGTCAAGGGAGAGAACTGATGCCACGAGTTGTCTTCTGACCTGCAAATGCATGTGGAGGAATGCACATGACATTTTCCACACACAAATAATCAAATAAATAAATAACAAATCTAATTAAAATTTTAAAACAAATAAATGAAACTTTAGGAACATCCTAAATGTTCATTGGCAGTTATAAATAAATATAGTCACATAGCATAGAAACTTTGCAATATCTTCATCTATCAACATAAGAATATATTTTTTTCTTAGACAGGGTTTCTCTGTAGCCCCAGCTGGCATAGGCATAGAACTCATTAAGTAGAGCAGGCTGACCTTGAACTCACAGAGATCTCTCTGCTTCTATTTCCTGAGTGCTGGAATTAAAAGCATGTGCCACCATGATCCAGCTTAAGATTTATATCATAAATAAAACAAAATAAACAAAAATTTAAAGACAGGAGAGAAGAGAAACAACAATATATACTCCCTGAGGAAACTCAGGAAGCTCTTCTGTGGCTGAAAGACTAAACTATAAATGGATGTCTCAATTTCATGTAATTCATATACCATTTTAAGATAAAATGTACTATAGTTTATACATATTATAAATGTATATATTATAAGTTTAATATATGTAAGGGTAAATAAATATAAAATACTAGATTGAATAACAGGTACACCTTTGGAAAGCTGGTGAAAATAAATTAGTATAACACCTTCAAAAAATTTTTAAGGAAATAAACAGGGTTGTGGTGACTATGCTAAGAATATCAAACAGAGCTTAAGGCCAGAAAGGATCTGAAGGAAATCTGGTATAGCATTAATATTTTGTCAAAATTATGAGACTTGCCCTAAATAGTTTTCACATGATTTTAGGTAATATTTGGTATATGTGTGCACCCTAATAGAAGTCATAAAATCAGCTCCTCTTGACACTCCCTGTTAAAGTGTATCCTGCTTTCTTGATGTTCCAGGTTTTCAAAGCAGGTCTACATAGTATTTCTGGGGAGAGAAATCAAATAACCATGCCACCTAATTCATACTTAAGAATATTTTACTAAGTTGGGCGAGATGGCACACGCCTTTAATCCTAGCACTCGGAGGCAGAGGCAGGCGGATCTTTGTGAGTTCAAGGCCAGCCTGGTCTACAGAGTGAGTTCCAGGACACGCGTGGTCTATCTATGGGAACCGCTGGTCTCATAAAGGACCAGAAAAATAGGAAAAAAACTAAAAATAAAAAGAATGTTTTACTCATGGTCTCTAACACCTAACACCATGGCCCATCACACTGTGTAATGTCTATGAGAACTTCTTATACCGAGAGAGACATACCTTAGTATTCACTGATCAAAATTTCCCCATCCCTTTTTCTTTCAAACCACTATGGCTCTGCATTTTATATAGTACTGCACAGGGATGAGTAGATGAAGTTATTGATGGCTGTTAGTGACCATGTAGGTGCTGGGAATTGAACCCCCATCCTATGGAAGAAGAGCAATATTTTTATCTGATGAGCCATCTCTGCAGCTCCAAAAAAGGGCATCTGACACCCTCTTCTGCCCTCTGTGGACATGGCTTGACAATAGTGCATATATCCCACATCCAGGCAATACACTCATACACATCAATTAAAAATATAAATAAATTACTTTTTTATTTTTTTATTTTTTAATAAATAATTTTTTAACATTTAAAATTTTTTATGTATTTATTTTTGTATGTGTATGAATGTACTGTCTGCATGTAGATTTGTGCACCCATGTTGTGCAAGGCTGCGGAGGTCAGAAGAGAGTGTGGGATTCCCCTGGAACTGGAGTTAAAGACAGTTCTCAGCCGCCATGTGGGTGCTGGGGATTGAACCTGGGTCCTCTGCAAGAGCAGTCGGCGCTCTTAACCGCTAGGCCATCTCTCCAGCCCCATAAATTTTTTTAAAATAAAAGGAACTTCAAATAAAATACAATTTCTATAACCTTTTTTTTTTCCTGTAAGTTTACTTATAATTTCCCCATATCTTTTCTAAGAATCTTTGAATCTTTCCTCTCGGGAAGATTAAAAAAAAACAGGTGTGGTGATGCACAGATGTAACTCGAGCACTAGGGAGTTATTCAGGAGGATTTTCATGAGTTCAAGGTCAGCCTGGACTGTAGAATAAAAGCAAGCCTGGCCGGGCGTGGTGGCGCACGCCTTTAATCCCAGCACTCGGGAGAGAGGTAGACAGATCTCTGTGGGTTCAAGGCCAGCCTGGTCTACAGAGCGAGCTCCAGGACAGCTGCTACTAAAAGGGAGAGCCTGTCTCAAAAATACCAAAAAAAGGGTAAAACTAAAAATAAAAAAAATAAAAAAAGCAAGCCTGAATAGGGTACACGACAACACCCGTGGCTTAAAAAAATTACCTAGGTTGTATGAGGAAACAATAGCAAGAACAAACTCCTCAAATCGCCCTAAATTCCTGTTATAAAGATGAGCCATTGACATGATTCTACTGCCAAGGATGGTCTCCTCCACAGCAATGTCCCCTCTGGTCCAAGACAGCGGGGACAGCTCTTAAATGGCAGCACTGACTGCTCGGTTTCCAGCAAACAAGGCTCACACCAATATGACCCACCTAATTTGAATACTGTCTTTAAGAAAACCTGAGTGTAGTTAGGTTGGTATTCTGTTTCTACCTTTCAAGTCATTCGCAATTTAAAATAGATGGTTTTATTGTTATAAAACGGGCAATTTTTGAGGAATTTAAAACTGTAAGCAGAGTGAATTTCATTTCCATGGCTCAATTTCAGGCGTCGATGAACATGTGGTTAAAAGATTGCCCCCCTTACTATTTTCTTTATGGCTTTGGCTTTACTGCATCCAAATCTAGATAAATTACTTCAATCCTGAATTTCTTTTCACATAGTTAATCCAAACTCATTCACTTCAATGTATATATGCTTTCTATCTAATCAGCAATTATTCTCTTGTAGCACCTAAGTATCCACCATTTTTCTGAGGTAAATATTTTCTAAAATCTACTCATCCCTGGGCAGTACTATATAAAATGCAGAGCCATAGTGGCTTAAAGGAAAAAGGGATGGGGAAATTTTGATCAATGGATACTAAGGTATGTCTCTCTCAGTATAAGAAGTTCTCATAGACATTACACATTAGAGTGATATAAATAAAAACCATACTATATATTTCAAGAAGTCAAAATATGGAAATGAAAGCTATATGAGGAAACAGATTTATTTAGTCTGATATTAATAACACAATGTTAATATTTTTATGTGTCATTTCAAAACAATTTAAAATGTTTCAAAATTGGGGATGGGGAGATGACTCAGTGGTTAAGAGTGCCAACTGCTCTTGCAGAGGACCCGGGTTCAATTCCTAGCACCCACCTGGCAGCTAAGAACCATCTTTAACTCCAGTTCTAGGGGAATCCGACACCCTCTTCTGACCTCCGTGGCATTGCACGACATGGGTGCACCAACATACATGCAGGCACTACACTCATACACATAAAAAATAATAAGTAAAAAAATAAAATGTTGGGGCTGGAGAGATGGCCTAGAGGTTAAGAGCGCCGACCGCTCTTACAGAGTAACTGGGTTCGGTCCCCAGCACCCACATGGCGGCTGAGAACCATCTGAAGCTCCAATTCCAGGAGAACTCCAGTTCCAGGGGAATCCAAGACCCTCTTCTGAACTCCGTGGCGTTGCACGACACGGGTGCACAGACTTGCATGCAGACAGTACATTCATACACATACAGAAATAAATAAAATTAATAAAAAAAAATAAAAAAAATAAAATGTTGCAAAATAAAGAAAAATAAAATGTAATGATAGGTTAACGCATATTTACTTGATTTCATAGAAAACTTTCTCTATTGTGGCATAGGATGTCAATATGCAGAATATTAATTTAAGTCTATAACAATTGTATCTTAATATATTAATATCGTAACATGTTAAAAGGAAATATCACTACAGATAATATAAATAAACCTTTTATATTATAAAATATATTCTATATGATTAAGTATGTACTATCTAATCCTTCAAGAAAACAAAGGATGGAATTATCCTGTGTTGGGCCCAGGCCCCTTCACTCCACCTGAGGGCTCCTGCTGAGCTTGGTAAGTTAGTCAGGTCCTGCCTACTCCATTCATATTGCCCTGGGTTGGGACCAGCCTCTTGTGCACTGTTCCAGGACCCATATCTACTCTGCCTAACTAGTCAGTTGCACACATTTTGTCCCAATTGTCTAGCCTTGAGGCACTTTGCTGAAAATGTTGATCATTTCTAGAAGCTTTCTGCTGGGGAATTTTTGGGATTCTTATAATATCATATGATCTGCAAATAAAGATTATTTTACCTGTTCTTTTCCAGTTTGTATCACTTTAATTTCCTTTTCTCTTCTTATTGAAAGTCAAGTACTATAATGAAAAGGCATGGAGATGGTGGACAGCCTTGTCTGAGTTCTGATTTTAATGGGGATGCTTCTCATTTATCTCGATTTAGGTTGATGGCTGTGGGTTTGTCAAATATAGTCGTAATTATGTGAGGAATGTTCCCACAAGTCCAATTACCTCTAGGAATTTTACCATGAATCCATGTTGCATTTTGTCAAAGGCATCCTCTGCTTCTATTGAGATGATCATGTGACTTTTGTCCTTAAGTCCATTTATATTATAATTGACTTATGTATATTGAACCATCCCTACATCTCTGGAAAAAAGCCAACTTGATCATGGTAGACGGTCTTTTTGATATGTGTCTGTATGCAGTTTGCAAGTATTTTGTTGAGAATTTTTGCATCTGTGTTCATTAGGGATATGGGCTTATAGGTCTCTTTTGGGTTATGGACTTTATTTACTTTTGGTATTAGAGTACAACTGGCTTCATAGACAGAGTTTGGGAATTCTCCCTTTGCTTCTATCTTCTTGAATAAATTTAAGCACTATTGGTTGTAGATCTTTGTAGGTCTGATAAAATTCTACTGTGAAACCATCTGCACCTGGGCTTTTTTCTTTAATTGGAAGGCTATATATTACTTTGATTTCCTTGCTTGTTATTACTCTTTTTAAGTTATTGATCTCTTCTTGACTTTAGTGATGTCCATGACTTTAATAATTTATCCATATTCATCCATATTCATATCCCCTCCTCCATTTGCACCTTCCTATAGCCCTTCTACCAGATTTCATGCATTCTATCTTCAAGTTTACGTACTCAGATGTCCCTTGGTGAAAGTTCATTCACTGGGGTCTGGTCAACCTATCTAGAATCTCTCCCTTAAAGAAGATCAATTCTGGCACCCAGCAGTAACCAGCTGCCAATAGTTCCTTGGATAAGTTTGGGGCCTGATCCCCATTTACCTAGCTTTATGATGGGTTTTTGTTTAGTCCAGTTTGTGTGGATCTTGTGTGTGCTGACACCATTGGTGTAGGTTCATATGAGCAAATTCCTAGAGTCCTGGAAAACTCTGTTTCCTTATGATCATGTACCAACCAGAGCCATGGGTGGATGAGGTTTCATACAGATCCTGTCCAGTGGCATGCCATCTGTAGTCTCTTTTGCTTGACATTTTTGTACAGTCGTGGCCTTCTATGTGCATCGTATTCTGTTGCATGAAGAAGCTCCTCTGGTGAGAGTTGAGAGATTCACTAGAATTCTCTCTACTCCCTGTCCTGTTATGTTCCATGGTCCACAGGTGTAGAAGTTCTATTGTAGATGAGTCACTTAGGGCTGGCCATCATTTAGACACATTGATTAAGGGAGCAAAAACTTGCTCCCTTAAGCCTGATGACCAGAGTCTACTTGGTAACCTTAGTTTGTTACTCCACGCAAAAACATAATTAATAAATATGGGTATCAACTTTCCAAAAGGCAGTGGCCCACGTCCATGTCCTTTGAAAACAGTGGCAATTGGGAAGGATGCATGACCTTGGATGAATGTGAATGAGGGATGAAAAGACTGAAGGCTAATGAAGGAGCCAAACTTGAACTCATACTTTCCAAGTGAAGCTGAAGAAACCATCTTGAGTAAATTAGGAATGGCTTGACCAGGGGACAGAGTTGGAGAAACAGGGTTATGGGGACAGTTCCATTAGCATAGGATATAGGGTATAGACAACTCCATCTGCACACATTGAGGGGACAGGACAGATCCATAGCCAAAGTTCTGGGAGACAAATGATCCTAACTAGAGGAAATAGTGCTCTCTGAGTTTGAGAAGTTTAAAAAAATCTCAAATTTTTCATTTAAGAGTCAGTCCATTTTTTCATGTGATTATGATGTTGGCATAGTAATAAATGCTGTAAAGCAACACAGATTCAGAAAAAAGAAGTAACATATGTTCTTTCTCATTTGGGGACCTTAGTTCAAAATCCTTAGCTGCTGGTATAGATCCTGATGTAACCACAGGATCTGGGAAAATGTAAAGAAACCCTGGGGGTAAAGGGCAAGAAGGAGCTCAAAAGAAGGGGAGAGTAGGACACAGCTATTATCAAGAACAGGATGGGGAAAATGGAGGATACTTTAACTGGAGAGGGAAGAGGTAGGTTTATATGGAGGAGAGAGAGAGGAAAAACAATGCTTAGGTGGTATAAAAAATGCAGTAGTCCAAAAGCCAACTGAAAAATACACATACAATATGTATACATACATACATACATACATACACACATACATGTGGTGTGTGTGTGTGTGTGTGTGTGTGTGTGTGTGTGTGTGCCTGTGTGTGCATGCCTATATCTGAAGGCTGTATAACAAAAATACAGTGCCAGAGGCAGGGAAAACCTCCCTTCTAGTTGTTGGTCATGGTAGTCCAAGAGACTCTGGAAATAACACAGGCAATTACTGTAGCCATTGATTGCATCCTAAGACTTGAAGTTAAGATACTATTTCTGGGTGGTGCATGCCTTTAATCCCAGCATTTGGGAAAGAGACAGAGACAGGTGGATCTCTGTGAGTTCAAAGCCAGCCTGGTCTACAGAATGAGTTCCAGGACAGCTGGGACTACAGGGAGACCCTGTCTCAAAAAGACCAAAAAAAAAAAAAAGAAGTTTATTTTTGCAACAGATGGTGATAACTATAAAATTCTACAACCGGTCAAATTCAGTGGCACTTGTACAATGCAACCTCTATATCTATGGCTCAGGAAAATTATTAAAACAAAGGGAAGAAATAATGTTAATGCAACTTTCAACTCTCAGCAGTGAAGCTTCCTCATGCAAAAGTCTGTGATATTCCCAGAAAGACATAACTGACAACCGGTAGTGTGCTTATCCCAGAATAGGACAACTGTATCAATCCTCTGACATCCAGAGCACTGGTTTTATTGTGGAAACAGAGAAGAAAGATTGTAAGAGCCAGTGGTGGTGGCTGACCACAAGCAAACGGGGTGTTCCAGACAACTAGGAAGTTACCCATATATATTTATAGCAACAGTCACAGTATGCAGAAGACTCATGCCAATTCAAGTCAGACAAAGTCCCAGTGTAAAGGTGGGGAAGTAAAAAGTTTCAACCTTACCTAGGAACTATTGGCAACTGACAACTGGGAGAGGAAGATTTGTTTTTCCCTAAGGAGATAACTAGATAATACTAGATATGTTGACCAGAGTCCAGTGAGTGGGCATATACCAAACTATATTTCAGGACACAAACATGGCTAAATTGGTGTTGGCATATATGACAGAGCACAGAAAATCAAGTGGAGGGGATTATATAAGAAGCATGCAGATAGGAGGACTGTAAATGTAACCAAACATATTGATTGTTTGAAATTGACAAAAAATCACTTAAAATTGTAATATAAAAAGAAAACAAAGTATGTACATTTATTATTGATAAGGCAGAGAAACCCTTATCCATTGAAGAGGAATGTGAGCACTGTATTCTACACATTTTAGGCTCTGTCCAGAAATACTTCAGGTACCACTGTTTGTGGCACACTGTCTTACTGAGCAAAGAAGAAAAGCAGACAAGCTCCCTCCATCTTTATTTTTCTTTACTTTTAAACCTCAGAATCATGCCTATATTGCCTTTTGGCAAATGTTAACACTTAACTATCTTTCAGACAAACTCCTAGAGAGCTTCTTTAATGATTTGGATACAAGTTCTTCCACATGCCTGGCATGATAGGAGGTGTTAGGCAGATAATTTCAGGATGCAATCTAAGTGTACTACATTTACATTAGAAGTGCTGATGCTTTCTTATTATAAAAACCACCAATATTCAGTACTTTCTAGATATATCTATGGGTAGATAATGTTTGTCTTTCATTTATTTAGTAAACGTTCGTAAATTGTCAGCTAAACATCAAGCCCGAACCAGGTTCCAAAGAAATTAAGACTATTAAAATGTATTTCTTGACTGAATCTGTTTCATGAAAGCACAATCATAAACAAACAATTACAAAAACCATATGATATTGCATTAACAGTTGGGAGAAATAGATTGAATTTTACAACAATTCCTCTATGGTAGACTACTTTATTGTGCATAAACCTTTCTGGCTAGGGAAGAAAAATCACAGTCCGCGGGCTGCCGATGTCACTTATGCATGTATTAGTTGACTATCTAGTGGAACATGAAGATATATGAGATAAGATATGTCTCACGCATCCAAGGAAATGATAAGATATATTTATATATCATATATATCTCACATATCCAAGAAAATGCAGTCATAGGACCATCATTGGATGTGAAATTGGAGGCTCCAAAGTCCCATGGAAGCATGGGTTTCTGTAGTTCAAAAGGACTACCACTCCATCTGAGACCCTAGGAGTCATCTTTCTATAGTAAGATGGGCCAGTGCTATTGGAATTGAATGTGAAATGAGAGGAAGAAAGATATTAAGAAAATAACTAGGGGCTGGAGAGATGGCCTAGCGGTTAAGAGCGCCGACCGCTCTTACAGAGGACCCGGGTTCGATCCCCAGCACCCACATGGCGGCTGAGAACCATCTGAAACTCCAATTCCAGGAGAACTCCAGTTCCATGGGAATCCGAGACCCTCTTCTGAACTCCGCAGCGTTGCACGACAGGTGTGCACAAATGCATGCAGACAGTACATTCATACCCATACAGAAATAATAAAACTTACTAAAAAAAAAAGAAAGACTAACCAACTAAAAAATATATTGGCATGTATTGATGTCTTTCATCCCAAGTCAGGGGCTGATGCGCGTGGATCTCCATGAGTTCAGGCTGTCTATATAGTGAGTTCAGACCAATGAGACTACAGAGTGAGGCCTGTCTCAAAACAAGAACTATGGCAAGGAAAATAGAGCTGAGATTTGAGACTGCTCTGAGAAAAGCTGTTGGGCTATGAAAATACTGGTTTAGACATATGTTTAGCCTTATGACAAAAAAATTATTTCAGGGTCAATATGGTTCAGTGGTAAAAAGCACCATCTACCAAGCCTGACCTCTTGAGTTGGATACCTGGGCTCTGCATAGTGAAAGAAGTGAACTAACATTTACAAGTTTCCTTCTATAACAAGGCCACCACCCAACAAAATAATAGCATTTTTTTTAAAGTGTATGCTTCTCAAAGCATTAAGGACCATATAGGTGTGAAATATAAGGAGGTAACTGTTCAAACATGATGGCAGACTACAGGATTCCGGGTGGTTCTCTTGTCAAAACACATCCTGACATTGACAGATGCCGTATTTTATGTTGGCAAGCTACCTCATTTGAAGTTTGTGAACTTGTTTCATGCCTCACGATAAAGACTTAAAATTAATGAAGAATATGACATCATGCAATGCATATATTTCGATGGAGTTTCTCTAACTAGAGTCTATATCTGGAATTTAGAGTTATTGTGGCAAAGGCTAAGGAACTCCTGACTCCTTAGAGATGGTGCCATATGGTTATTTACAATCATTTCAAAACAATCATGAGACTGAAACTGAAATCTGAAGTTTCTCAGAGTTTGTCATTCTCCTTTGTTCTTTCTGATGAGTTTGTCTCTCTCTCCCTCTAGGCCTTCTAAGTCCTTCTCTAGTTTTTTTCTCTCTCCTTCTTCTCTGATTTGTTCTTTCATATTCTTTAGATTTCTTTGAATATGCTTACACTGTTCTTTAAGATCTGTGTCCTGGATTACCCTAGGGAGATCTCTTGTAGGGATCTTTTAGGGTTGTACAGTTTGTTGTGGAATTATTCTGTTTTCCTGCTGTTCTTTGTTGTGTTTTTGCATGTGGGTTTGTTTTTTGTTGTATTGATGTGAATCTTCAATGTTCTTCACTGTGTTGAAGGTTGTTTTGCTTGTTCCTTCAGATGTTCCTTTGTTCTGCCTATTATGAGAGTGTTGATGTTAGTGTTCTAGGTTTCATGCTTTGATTTTGTTTATATATTAGAAATCTAACTCATCCCCTTCTGTTGTGAAGGTTGATCCAATAACTGGGTAGGGAACAAAGGGTGTGGTACCCTGATGAGCACTGTGCTCATCTGCTTCCTGCAGCTAGTTTCCTCTAGGTTGTTTGTGGGCTGTGTTTTGGGACTGAGTTGTGTCAGTTTCTGTTTCATTTATTGCCTTGTCAGCAGGAATCACTATTTGTAGTCCCACTTGGACACTCGCTAGGCAATTCCTGTTTGGGGAGTGCAATGAGTTGCTCGCTCTAACCTCATGCGGTAAACTCTGTTGNGAGACTCCAATTCCAGGAGAACTCCAGTTCCAGGGGAATCCGACACCCTCTTCTGACCTCCGCGGCATTGCACGACACGGGTGCACAAACTTGCATGCAGACAGTACATTCATACACATACAGAAATAAATAAAATTAATAAAAAAAAAAGAAAAGAACTAAAACTACACAAAATATTTGGCATGATAGTGAATGTCTTTAATCCCAAGTCTAGGGAGGCTGATGCAGGTGGATCTCCATGAGTTCAAGGCTGTCATTATATAGTGAGTTTCAGACCAACTGAGACTACAGAGTGAGGCCCTGTCTCAAAACAAGAACTATGGCAAGGAAAATAGAGCTGAGATTTGAGACTGCTCTGAGAAAAGCTGTTGGGCTATGAAAATACATGGTTGTAGACATATGTTTAGCCTTATGACAAAAAAATTATTTCCAGGGGTCAATATGGTTCAGTGGGTAAAAAGCCACCATCTACCAAGCCTGACCTCTTGAGTTGGATACCTGGGCTCTGCATAGTGAAAGAAGTGAACTAACATTTACAAGTTTCCTTCTGATAACAAGGCCACCACCCCAACAAAATAAATAGCATTTTTTTTAAAGTGTATGCTTCTCAAAGCATTAAGGACCATATAGGTGTGAAATATAAGGAGGAAACTGTTCAGAACATGATGGCAAGACTACAGAGTTCTGGGGTTTCCTCTTGTCAATAACACATCCCTGACAGTTGACAGATTGCTGTATTTTATGTTGGCAAGCTACCTCATTTGAAGTTTGTGAACTTGTTTTCATTCCTTCAAGATTAAAGACCTTAAAATTAATGAAGAATATGACATCATGCAATGCATATATTTCGATGGAGTTTCTCTAACTAGAGTCTATATCTGGAATTTAGAGTTATTGTGGCAAAGGCTAAGGAACTCCTGACTCCTTAGAGATGGTGCCATATGGTTATTTACAATCATTTCAAAACAATCATGAGACTGAAACTGAAATCTGAAGTTTCTCAGAGTTTGTCATTCTCTCCTATTAGTTCTTTCTGAAGTTTGTCATTCTCTCCCTCTAGGGCCTTCTAAGTCCTTCCTAAGTTTTGTGTTCTCTCTCCTTACTTCTCTGATTTGTTCTTTATATTCTTTGATTTCTTTGAATATGTCTACAATTGTTCTTCTAAGATCTGTGTCCTGGATTACCTCTAGGGAGATCTCATTGTAGGAATCTTCTATAGGGTTGGTACAGTTTGGTGTGGAATTATTCTGTGTTTTCCCCATGCTGTTCTTTCGTTGTGTTTTTGGCATGTGGGTTTGTTTTTTGTTTGTATTCTGATGTGAATCTCAAATGTTTCTTCACTGTGTTGAAGGCTTGTTTTGCTTGCTTCCTTCAGATGCTTCCATTGTTTTCTGCTTATTTATGGAGTGTTGACTTGTCTAGGTTTCTGGCTTTCAATTTTGTTTGTTTATATATTAGAAATCTAGCTCACTCTCCCCTTCTGTTCTGAAGGTTGTCCAATAACTGGGTAGGTAACAAAGGGGTGGGTACCCTGATGAGCACTGTGCTCACTCTGCTTCCTGCCAGACAGTTCTTCCAGGTTGTTTGTGGGGCTTGGTATTTTGGGACTGGAGTTGTGTCAGGTTTGCTGTTTCATTTATTGCCTTGGGCCCCAGAATCACTAATGTAGTCCCACTTGGACACTCGCTAGGCAATTCCTGTTTGGGGAGTGCAATGAGTTGCTCGCTTACCCTGCATGCTGGTACTCTGTGCTCCAAGTGTCCAGTGAAAGCCCCCACATCTCTGTGCACGTGAGTCCCCTAGTGGCAAAAGGCCCACCTTTGTTCTGGCTAGCTGGGCAACTCCACCCACACAGATGCACAAGCCAATGATCCAATAATCCAACTATCCACCTGGCTGAAGCCTCTGGTCCCTACCTTGTGCTCCAGGTGGTCTAGCGAAAGCCCCGGATCTCGATGCACTTGTCATTATGGCGTTTTCTTTTTTTATATATAAATATTTTTTAAATTTTATTTATTTATTTTATGTGTATGAATGTACTGTCTGCATGTAGGTTTGTGCACCCATGTCGTGCAATGCCGCAGAGGTCAGAAGAGGGTGTCGGATTCCCCTGGAACTGGAGTTCTCCTGGAATTGGAGTTACAGATGGTTCTCAGCCACCATGTGGGTGCTGGGGATCGAACCCGGGTCCTCTGCAAGAGCAGTCGGTGCTCTTAACTGCTAGGCCATCTCTCCAGCCCCCCATTATGGCATTTTCACAAAAAATATTTTGCTGCACTTTATTGATTTTTTAAAACATAATTATTTTATTTTTGAGACTTTATAACTACTGTATTTACATCATTTCCACCTCTCATTTCCCAAACCTTTTCAACTCCTTCCTTCTTCTATTCCCTCTAAAATTCATATTATTACATATATATGGAACTTATCAAGTTCATTTAGTGGTGTTTGTGTATACTTATGTTTAAGGCTCACCACTTGGGATTGGTTAACCTACCAGGGGCCTCGTCCATGGAGAAAACTGATTCTCTTTTTCTCCATACCTGTTAGGGCTATTTGATGTTTGGTGGTATTCAATTCTGATGCTTCTCTGTTTACTGCCCAGATAACGTGTATATTGGGGAATGTAGGATATTGACATCACCTACTCTTACTAAATACACTAATCTGTGTATTAAAGTACAGAAGTATGATTTTAATGAAGTTGGGTGCACCAGAGAATGGTGCATATATGCTTAGAATTGTAATGTCTTCTTGGTTAATTGTTCCATTGATCAGTTTGAAGTGATCTTCTTTATCTCTTTTGATGAATTTTAGTATGGAGACTATTTTGTCAGTTATTAAGTTAGGAATGCTTGCTTTTTACCTGGTTCCATTAACTTGGAATACTTTTTCCCACCCTTTCACTCTTTGTAGTAAGATAAATTTATTGTTGATTTGTTTCTTAATTTAACCATCCTGTGTCTTTCGGTAGGGATTTGAGGCTATTCATACTTAAGGTTATTACTGAGAGGTACATGTTAGTTTCTGTCTTGTGTGTATGTTCCTAGTCTTATTTTGTGTTTCAGTAAAATAGCCTCATTCACTTTTGTGCTTTCAGTTTTCTCTGTAGGGCTGGTTTGATGAATATGAATTCTGTCAACCTGATTATAACATGGAAAGCATTTCTTTTTCAACTATGGCAAGTTTTGCTGGGTCATTTGGGTTGCTTCTGGAGTCTTTTACAACTTTAAGTACATTGCTCTAGGCTCTTCTTGATTTTTAAAGTTTCCATTGAGCAGTCAGCTGTTATTTTGATACCTTTTCCTGTATGTGACTTGTGATTTTTCTCTAGCAGCTTTCAATGCCCTCTCTTTATTTCTGTACATTTAGTGTTTTAACTATAATATGCCATGGAAAATTTCTTTTATGCTCCTGTTCTGTGTGCTTCTCATGACTGTATGTCTTTCCTTAAATTGGGAAAGTTTTCATCTCTGATAGTGTTGAAGATTTGCTCTAAGCTATTGACCTCAGATTCTTCTTCTATGCCTATTATGTGTAGATTTGTGTTTTTCACAGTGTTCCAGCGTTCTTGCATATTCCTTTTATGTGGTTATTGGTCCAATTTTTCTGTCTTATCTTTAAGACCCAATATTCTATTCTACTTGATCCATTTTGTGGGTAAGGCACTTCCCTGAGATTTCTAGTTGAGTTATTGAAGGTTCTAATTCCATCATCAGTTTAGCTTATGCTTTCATTATTTCTGTTTATTGGATTCAATTTTCAAATTGTGAAGTGTCTTAATTATTTCATCCAGCCTTATATTTCTGTTTTCTTGCATTTCACTCAGGAAACTTATCCTTTTTAAGCTCATCGATGTTTTGGTTTTTGTTTTTTTCCTGTCGTCTTTAAACTGCCTGAGTTCTTTGATCATGTTTATGATTGTTCTTTGAAATTCCGTGTCTTGGATTTCATCTAGATAATTCTCATTAGAGAACTTTCTATAAGATTCATGGGACTTTGGGCAGGGGCATATTGTCTTGACCTTTCATATTGTGTTTGGGTGATGGGGCCTGAGCACGTGAATTTCTTTTGTTGCTTGTGTGTAGTGTGAGACTCTAGCCTGCCTCTGTGGAGTGGAAGTTTGGCTTTGTTGTTGTCCAAGCTTGATTGATTTCAGATCAGGTCTGAACACTCTGTTGACTTTCCTTATTGGTGGGATGGGGTGATTCCAATTCAGTCTTAACCAAGTAAATAGGCAAATTGGACTCACTATTGCGTCTGCCCCTGGGTATTGTACAAGCTGGATTCCTGCTAACAAAGCCAGGCACAGGAGTGTGGGGAAGGCACTGGCTGTGGTGATCTGAGGCGTTCACTAGACTGGGTTTTTGCACAGTCTACACACCAGAGCTAGGCCTTCTGGGAGAGTGGGAGTGGGTGGGAGTGGCATGGGGGTCTTGGTCATTCACCAAGCTAGGCTGGTACTCAGGCTGTGTGATCTCAGCTAGACCTTCTGGGAATGTCTGCGCTTTATTCTTATTGCATTTTTCAGAGTGTGTTTTTTTTTATTTTATTTATTTCTGTATGTGTATGAATGTACTGTCTGCATGTAAGTTTGTGCACCCGTGTCGTGCAATGCTGTGGAGGTCAGAAGAGGGTCTCGGATTCCCCCGGAACTGGAGTTCTCCTGGAACTGGAGTTACAGACGGTTCTCAGCCGCCATGTGGGTGCTGGGGATTGAACCCGGGTCCTCTGCAAGAGCGGTCGGCGCTTAACCACTAGGCCATCTCTCCAGCCCCCAGAGTGTGTTTTTAAAACCATGCTTGAGTCCATGAATTGTGGCGCTTGTAGATATAAAGGGCTTACTATGCTTTCTCTTTTGTATTGACTCAAGTGGTTGAAATTTTGGGATAGAAAATGGAAAGAGAATAGGATGGGTGGTATATATAATAGCACAATGATGAGACAAGGAGCACAGACAGTGTTGATTCCACAGACCATGTGTACTGCATTATGTTCCTGACACTGTCTTGGTCAATGTTTTAGGTCCTTATGACCCATTTTAGAGCTGAATATTATAAAACAGCAAAATAACTAAACTCAAAATACTGAAGTGGTCTCTTTCTTCTCCTAGAGAGAAAACAGTCCAGAACTCAGTACCCTAATACCTCAGCCAAACTGCAACACTTTATGTATTCCATTCTTACTATGTGGATCTTAGAGAAACTTATTACTGTATTTTTCTTATTTATACATTCTACCAGTAAAGTAATATGAATAATTTAATACTGGAATTTTCCTGATGAAACCAAAAAAGTCTGTTTCCAAATTATCTCTATCTTATCTCTGAAGCATTTACTTATTTTGTTCTTGAAATATTACCAAGCCATTGCTTTTATCACATCTAAAACGTTTCTAACTATAATCCAAATAAATTTTAAAGTTTGTAGCTCATTTCATAATCTTTGGGAACTTAATTATAAATAATAAAATCATTTATTAAGTTGACTATGTTAACTGCATTGCATTCTCCAGAATTTTGTGTGTATGTATATCTGTGTGTAGTACATGTATGTGTGTGCGCACATACACATACATGTTCATGCATGCAAAGGTCTGAGGTACATGTTACATTTACCTCATTTGCTTTTGACCTCATTTTCTGGGGTAAGTTCTCTCACAGAACCTGAAGCTCATTATTTTAGCTAGGCGGCCTGGCCAATCAGTTGCAGCCATCCCCCTGTCTTTGCCTCTCCAGTATTGGAACTAAAGACAAGCTCCACTATGCCAAGCTTTTACTTGGATGCTAGGGATCCTAAGATTCTCATGCTACTGCAGCAAGTATGTTACCAGCTGAACCATTTCTCCCATCCCTAACTTCTCCAGATTGTTTAATAAAAATTTAAAGTTCAAAAGAATCTATAGGAACTAGAGAAGGAGGATGAGAACATTACAGACATGAACAGAACTACAGAATATTTTTTAAAACAGGTAACTTTTTGTTATGAGAAGAATTTCCTAGTTTTAGCAATTCTGAAGGAGCAGAGAGTGAGGGAGTGTTAGGGATCAAGCAGGTGCTATTTCTTAGTTTGAAATCTGCACTGAAGTTTCAGCTTCAGCTTCTCTCTCATCTCCTGTAACAGTTGCTAATCAAGAATAATTAGCCAGATTATAGCTCCTTCCTGAGGAAATGAATGAAGAGAAGGACACAGCTGTGCCCAGGATGAGCACGGCTTCTCAAACTACTGTGCCCACAGATCACCTGGGGACTGTGTTCCACTGTCTTCCTCCTCTGGCTTGCGCTCAGCCTGCTTTCTTAAACAAACTAGGACTGCCTTCCCAGTTGTAGCACTACATACAGTGGGCTGGGCCTTCCTATAGTACTAAACAATCAAGAAAATGCTTCACAGACATGCCCACCAGTCAATCCATTAGATGAATTTCTCAGGAATATCAAGTTGACAACTGAAGCTATCCAGCACAATTGATTCCCCTTGTCAACTTGACATACAAACACATTATTAAATCATAGCATGTACATTTCTTGTCTCCAAGAATATATTGTTAACATTTTCATGTTAATATTAATATCACAATCTAAAACATAGTACAACTTTAAAAGCCCCAAGTTCTTAAAAGTGCCAATACTTTAGAAATACAAGTTCTCCTTGAAAATCCAGTTTCATAAATGGGGGCGCCTGTAAAATCAAAAGAAGCTAAACACTTTCTTATTTCAAAGGGGAAGAATTGGGCACACTTATTCAAAGCCAAAGACCAGCAGTATGCCCCAAGGTGAGACATCTGTGAGTCTGTCAAGATCTGGCTCCAAAAGACTTGGGCAATTTCACCCCTCAGACCTTGCCATCTGCAACACAAGGCTCATCTGGTAGGCTTGGGGCAGCTCCACTCCACACTACTGGCATCTTCGGTGGCCATCCCACTTTCTGGAATCTCCGATATGCTGGGGTCTCCAGTACAACGGAAGCTGCACCTTCATCAAGACCTCTCCTGGATTCACACAATGCCAAGACTCAGGTTCTCTCCATGATCCATTCAGTTCTACACCTTTCATGCTACCAAAAACGGTACCATAGGGGAGACTCTGATACCCCCCAAGTCCAGCTTCTAGCTTGAGATGCAGCCTTGACCCCCCTCTGTGTGATGAGCCTGAAGAAAGACTTCCCAGATTTTACCTCAATGATACTGTGCTCCTATTAATCAGAGCTAATTTTTCAGCTCTAGATGACCACCATCAATTATTGCAGTAAAGTGCAAAGGTTTTAACTTCCACAAATTCTTAATTCAGATATATCACAAGTAATGGCCCTGATAGAGTGCATGCTTCCCTATGAAACTTCACAAGCCAGACCTCCATGTCTACCTCTTTTATAAAACTGTTTCAAGATCCACAGCAATAGTTCATTAAGCTCCAAACATGAATGACTTTTCCAGCCAAAAGTCCCAACAATTCTACAGTCCTCCCCAAAACAATGTGGTCAGGTTTACCATACCACTATCAACTTCTGGTACCAACTCCTGTCCTAGTTACTTTCTATTGCTGTGATAAGAGACTCTGACCAAAAGCAACATGGGAAGGAAAGAGTTTATCTGGCTTAAACATCCTGATGGTGGTTTATCTCTGGGAGAACCCAGAGCAGATACTCAGGGCAGGAAACTGGAGGCAGGAACCGAACCACAGAACACAGAGAATGCTGCTCGTTGGCTTGCTCTTCTTTGTGTGTGTGTGTGTGTGTGTGTGGTTCTTAGCCTCAGCTTTCAACAGCTGCGCTACGCCTCCAGCCCTGGCTTGCTCTTCTAACCTGTCTGCTTTCTTATACAACCTAAAATCCAGGGGTGAAAGCACATGCAGTGAGCAGGACCCTCCTGTGTCATACATCAATCAAGAACATACCTTTCATGCCAATCCAATAGAAAGAATTGCCTGATTGAGGTTCCTTCTCAGGTGTGTCAAGTTGCCAACTGATGTTATCTAGCACAAAGGCAATTTACTAATATCATAATTTAACTAAAGAACGGTAGTAGATTTCCCCTAGGGCCTATGATCTTACTAGTCATGGGCTTTTGACTATGTTTATAGTACCAAGAGTATGAGTTCTCACCTGTGGAACAGGCCTCATACCCAAGAAGAAAGTAGTTGTCTATCCCCATAACCATCATGCCAATGTTATACCAGTGGGCATATCTTGTCAGGTAGTTCACTATTGTAGTCTATAGAGTCAAGCACTGGGTAAGAACATGGATATTTTTCTCCCAGAGGCCTCAACAGTACTTTCTGGCACTATTTAAGTTGGCCAGCAAGGAGAGAGTTTCCTGTTCAGTTCCAGGTTGATTTCTCTATGTCCTATAACCAAAATGTGCACTGTCTTCAGTAATAGGTCTTGCTATATAGTTATAGTGGGTAATAGCCTATATTGATTTCTGTGTCTCTTTCTGCTTCTCTGACCAATAATTTACGGGGAGGTGACCCAAAATTGGAACTGAGATTTTCATTTAATAACCCATCTTCTTGGAGCAGGATTATCTACCCATATGGGATACTTATATTTATGACATTTTCCTTATCCTTTCATCAATTTATGGGTGTCTTGGTTGAGTCTATTTCCTGCATATTGGGAACTGAGTTGTAAAGAACATGGATATGGAAGTATCTCTGTAGAATGATAATCAAAATCAGTCAAGAAATTAATGAAATAGGAACAACAACATAACAACAAAAGAATACAAAGAATCAATGAAATAAAAAGTTGATTCTTTGAAAAACTAAATAAGATTGACAAAGTCTTAGCCAATCTACATAAGACAAAAAACAGAAATGAAAACGAAGACATTAAAGAGTTACCAGTGAAATTCAGAAAATCATACTTAAAATTATATCTTTATATATATATATATTATATATATATATATATATATCTTCTACTTCCTTCTGGGTGACTCTATTTTGTTAATTCGTCATTCAATAAAAAGGGGGAAGAGACAATGTTTACTTCCTTAAGGTGCTTTGAAGATTAGATATTTTATTATATTTAAGATATCTAAAAATGTGGCCATCACTTGGAAAGGTAATTATTATAAAAATAAAAGCTAATGGGGCTGGAGAGATGGCCTAGCAGTTAAGAGCGCCAACCACTCTTACAGAGGACCCGGGTTTGATCCCCAGCACCCACATGGCGGCTGAGAACCGTCTTAACTCCAGTTCCAGGAGAATCCTACATCCTCTTCTGAACTCCGCGACATTGCACGACACGGGTGCACAAACCTGCATGCAGACAGTACATTCATACACATACAAAAATAGATAAAATTTAAAAAATAAAATAAAAGCTAAAAGCTAGGTGTGGTGGCACACACCTGTAATCCCAGCGGGATTATTGGGAGGTAGAGGAAGGTGGATTTCTGAGACTTCGAGGCCAGCCTGGACTACATAGTGAATTCCAGACCAGTTGGGGCTACAGGAAGACTCTGTCTCAGAAAAAATACAAAATAAAATAGAATAATAAAATAAAATAAAATAGAATAATAAAATAAAATAAAACAAAATATAAAATAAAATGTAATAAAGTATCAGATGGATTTGTTCTGAAACAGTGACAAAGGTAAGCATAGTGGTTTCCAGTTAAATCAATAAATATTCTAAAAGATTAATGAATTATAAATGTGACTTGAAATTTATTGAAAATTTTTCTTTTAAATGCTTTACTTATTTGTTTTTATTTTATGTGTATGAGTGTTATGCCTGCATGTGTGTAAATGGACCCTTGAAATGAAGTGCCCTCAGAGGACAAGGGTGTGTCAAATCCCCTGGAAATGGAGTTACTGATGTTTGTTAAATGCCAGGTTCTGGGATTCAAACCCAGGTCTTCTGTAAGAACAGCCAGTGCACTTAACTGTTGAGCTATCTCTCCAGCTCCTGTTTAAATTCTTTAAATTGCTGACAATTCCATAAGCTTAACAATAAAAAGCAACAGAGCACACATAGCTATTAATTTAAAGCAAGCAAGCAAGCAAGCAAACAAACAAACAAACAAACAAACAAAACCCTGACAATCTTTAACATTCAGGAAGTTGGACAGAAGATTGTGAATTTAAGGCTAGGCTGGGTTACATAGCATGAGCTGAGAAAGAGAGATAGAGAGACAGAGAATATGAACTTCTGCATCAGAAGAAAAGCAAAAAATGTTGAAAATCAAATAGTTTTTATAAATTAATGCTGACAATAATAAGACAACAGTGAAAGGTAAATAACTAACATTTAAAGCAATCTAAAATGCCATTCTAAAAAGCAGAAGACATTATTTCTAGAAATACAAGTTTTAAATTTTTGAAGGGAATTTTTAAAAGTACTAGTGTTAAACGACATTTACCATTTTATTTTCAAGTATTCAAGAAAGTCACATGAGGTATCATTATTTCTGCTTCTGACTAAAATGGTACAACATAGAAAATAATTTACATCCCTCCAGAAAAATGATGAGTTGTCAAAATCCTGGAAACCCAGCAAGGAAGGCCAGTGAGGCAGGAAACAAGGTGGGCTCATGACAACCTGCCTGACTGCCCAAAGCCTCATTGTGCCCAAGTCTGGAAAGAAGCAGAGAGGAAACAGAGGAAAAACATAGTGATCATCTGATTTCAGTAGAAAGCACATCCAGGACATTAGAGGAGCTACAGTCCTCAGGGATGGGCACACAGTGGAAAGTGGCTCAAAGGAAGAGCACTTACAGCCTTGAGTTATTTGATAAAGCTACCTCTAAGTCCCATGAAAAAGTCACACAAAATGATTATGAGGAACATTTCCCCTAGTTTTCATATCAAAGCAGAAATAGTTTCTTTCCCTAAGATTCAATAAAAAAACAATTTATAATGATCTGGCCAATGTTTTCAAAAAGTTTTTAACCTTGTGGATACAAAAAACTAACCTTAAACTACATGTTTCTTTGGTGAAAACAAAGCTTAAAAGAAAGACTCAAGGAAAGTAGCTTTTAAACAGGATAACTGCTTCCCAGACAAAAAGTTCAAGAGTAGATACCTAACACCTATGAGGCAACATGCATAATGTCTGTCATTCTACACAGCTTCCAAAATGACAGGAAAAGGCAATCTATGCTGAAGAAAACACAACTAGTCTATGGAGACCTCCCCAACCATGCTTCAGATGATGGAGTTATCAGACAAGAACTTGAAAGTAGCTATTGTAACTTTTTCTTTATGTTATCAAGAAACTAGATAAAGACTGAACATGATAAGTAGAAACAAATAAGTTATACTGGAGAGAGCAGTGGTTTTGTTTTGTCTTGAGTTTTTGGTGCTGTTATGGGACGTCTTAGAAGGTATGGCCATCCTGGAGGAAGTATGTCTCTGGGGTCAGCCTTAGAGATCTCAACAAGCCTTGCCAGTTTCCAGTTGCTCTTTCTGTTTCCTGCGCTCATGGACAATGTGAACCTTGGCTTTCTGCTCCAGCTCCTGCCACCATGTCTCCATGCCACAATGGACTCTAATTCCCTGAAATCATCAACCATAAGCTCAAATAAACTCTTCCTCTTATAAGTCCCCTTGGTCATGGTGGTTTTATCACAGCAACAGAAAAGTGACTAATACAGGGAGCTTAAAACTCCAATACCTGAGAGTGAGATTATACCAGATGGAATTAACAACAGATTAAAAAGTAGACAGGACTTTTATATTGAAATACACATAAAACTATCCAAAATCAAACACATTAAGAAAACAATTAAGAAAATGAGCACCACTTCAGTGAGATAAGGGATGTTTCAAGTGGTTCAATATACATGTGATTGGAGTCATAGAAGGAAAGAAGAAAGAAAGAAGAAAACGTAGAAGCATGATACTGTGATGCATGCTTGCAACCCTGGCTACCTGGAGGCCAAGTCAAGAGAACCATGAGCTGAAATTCAACCTGTACGTTGGGTGTGGAGGTGCACGCCTTTAATCCTAGCACTTGGGAGGCAGAGGCAGGTGGATCTTTGTGAGTTCAAGGCCAGCCTGGTTTACAGAGTGAGTTCCAGGACAGCTGGGGCTACGGGGAGACCCTGTCTCAAAACGGGGGGACCCAAAACAAAAAAAAAAAACAAAAAAGAAATAAGCATATTCCAAACTGTCAATTTAGAGACTCTGCATGAAAAATAATCAAAATCAATAATAAAATTTTTGAACTTTAATAAAAGCTATAATCCTGTAGCTCTTCAATGCTCAATAAATCCCAAACACACGCAAAGTGAACCATATCAAGTCATATTAATGAAATTGTTTAAAACGAGTGATAGCAAAAAGAATCTCAAAAACTCCAAAACAAAGACATTTTATATGAAGAGGAACAAACATCAAGATAATAGCAGAATTCTCACTGGAAACAATGTAAGCCAGAAGAAATAATATCGACCTCTTTACAACACTAAAAAGTCTCTCAACTTGGAGATCTGTCCAGAGAATCTGTACTTCAAAAATGAAAGCCAAGATGTTTTCAGATATAATTGACAAGAGGATTCATTACCAACAGTCAAAAAATACTTTGAAACTTGAGGCAGAGAATATGAAAGCATATGGAAACCTAGAACTACGCAACTAAATAAAGAGTGCTCCAAGTGTAACAATGAGGGTAACCGTAAAGACTTTACTCTTACTATTTAAAATATTCAAAGTGTATTTGGCTATTTAAAGCCAAAATAATAGTGATTTGTATGATTTACGACTTATATAGCAATAAAAAGTATAACAATAGTACAAAGTTCAATTGGGAGAAATGAAAGCTTGCTGTCCTTGGTGGCATGGATTGGATACACAGAATACATGGATCCTGAATCATTCACTGGCAGCTGAGCAGTGTTTCATGCTGGGCGACACTGAACAAGTGGGGAAGCAGAAAACATCTTTAAGAGTGTATCCTAGGGCTGAGGAGAGAGAAGCTGATGCTTGCCCTGGTCATTGGAGGTAAGATGGTAAGAGTCAACACATTGCAGATGTATTGTAAGGAAAGGTTCAATGTGCCTTCTGAGGACAGCTGGAAAAGCTTGGAGCAATGCCGGTGGTTTCAAGACCCATTTCCTGACTATCCAGATGGTAAATTGGGGACAAATAACTGTCTCAAAGATCCATGGATATTTAAAACATGATCAACTTTGTGCTGGAAATTCCCAGAGCTAACATAACTATGTTCCATCTTCCTGCCCTTAAAATTTATGAGAGATTAGAATCCAAGTTCTTAGCCTTCAAACTGAGTAGATCTAAAGAGACATAGTATATTTTTCCTGACAGCAAAGTCATGCTAGAGCCAAGATACTAAATTTTGGATTAGCTTTTGAAGTGGCTAGACAAGTAGCAGGCTCCAAACAAAAACTGGAGAGTTTGTTAAGATGGGAACATTCTTCAGGGAGCTATGACTGATTTAGTAATGGCCTCCAAAGACAGGATTAAAACAGTTTAAACTAGCTTCTCAACTATAAAGAAAAACACTATGTTTTGTGAAAGAGAAATACCAGGTTACTGAGATAAATGGTAGAAGACAGAAAAGATTAATAAGAGATGGGGCACAGTGGTTAAAAGCACATACTGATGTTGCAAAGGGTTTCTAGCACCCACATGGCAGCTCATGACTGTTCATAATTCCGTTTCCAGGGGTGCCAAGGCCCTCTTCCAGCTTCCATGGGCACTGTATGCATGTGGTGAACTTGTATGCAGATAAAACATTCATACACATAAGATAAAAAATAATATTTTTTTTCAACATAAAACTTTTTAGTTGTGTGAATACTGTGTAAGGCTGGAAATCCCAGGGTATGATTATATTCCATGACAGAGACTTGAAGACAAACTATTATGAAAGCAACAGAAATTATGCTAATAAAAGGGTCAGAACACCAGTAAGAAGTACAATAATAGTAGCTCTGCTGCAGACTGGATTAATAATTAGAAACACCATTAATGAACTGGTATTGCTACCAGCAAAGGGGATAACAGGACCCTAAGACCATACAGAACAGGTAACCATAATTAATTGACAGAATTACAAAGAGAAAGGGAAACTCTTTCTTCTGCTGAGTCCTTAGAATTCAAGGACGAGCTGGGAATGGTAATGAGCATCCTTAATTTGAGTACTCAGAAGGCAGAAGCAGAGGGATCTCTGATAGATCAAAACTATCCTGGTATACCGAGTGAGTTCCAGGTCAAATGCAGCAGCAAGGAGACAGTGTCTTAAAAAATAAAACCAAAAAAGAAAGGATGGGTGATTGGGAAGCAACAATATAATATTATACCTTAACCAGTTTTTAACCCCAAATCCACTGATGACTGTGGATTGAATGAGAATGTCCCCCATAGGCTGTCAGTATTTGAATACGTGGTCAGTTGGTGGCACTGCTTTCAGAGGTTTGGGAGCTACAGCTTTGCTGGAGGAAGGATGCCACTGGAGACAGGCTTTGAGAGTTCATAGTCCTGAGTCACTTGCAGTTTCTATGTGCTTCCCGAGTGTGATTGAAGATGTGAGCTCTCAGCTTTCTGCTCAAGCTGCCTCTGCTACCATGCCTCTCTGCTATGATAGACTCATCTCTCTAAATGGTAAATCAATACGTACTTCCATCTATAAGTTGCCTTTTCACAGCAACAACAACAAAAACTAACAAATACAACTGCCCAGAACAGGGCATAGTATGGAGAATAGTAACAATACTGTCAATATTCTCATAGCTTTTCCTAAGGGACCTGTGCTCATTCACTTAAGCAATTTATTGTACTACAGGCAAAGAGATCTGTGTTTAGAGGACAGTTGAACACAAATTCCAAATTAACACTGATACTGGAGGATCCAATGGTTTATCATAACCTAGGAGTTAAGTCAGGACATATGGGCCAAGTGGAATTCAATGGCCTAGGTAAAACAATGTACAATTTTGCAAAGTCCAGCAGCTTTCAGGAAAAAAAGTCATTGATAACTTAAAAGGTGGCAGCATCAGATTAAATTAAAGCAAATATAGTAATCCTTTAAGAATGGGGCTTTGTGTGAGTGCAGAAGCTGCATACTCAAGAAGCTGCAAATGGACCCATATCTGACATAACAGTAGGTTCATGTGGTCCATGAACTTTCTCAGTCAGTAGTCATTTTCTTAGTCCCTCAAAAGAGAATGAAAACAAATATCCTTGGTGGTTAGCCTGCTTCCTGCAATGGGTTCTTGATTCATGAGGTACACACAGATTCCCTTCAAGAACAGCAGAATTGTTGAACTGGCCACCAAAAATGTTAGCAAAAGCTGGCTCTCAGCTATAAGTCTTCTTTAGGGATTGCCACAGCTGGAAAAAATGTGCTGAACTCATGATAATACCTTTGTTTAAGCACATCTTTTATCCAATTACTGATGGATTCAAGTTCAGATTGTAAAACAATAGATCTCTACTGCAATATCTCTGTAGGGAAGTTTCTGTCTCCTGAGCCCAATTCTGAATGAGTAATCCCTAATCCAGAGCTCATTGTGAGGCTGGATAAACAGTAACTCTCAATCAGATAGAAAATTATACCATAAGTTTTTCCTCCTTGTATTCTTTCCTTTCTTTCCATGCGCAAGGTCCAAAGTTCACCTTCTCTGCTAATGTACTAAACACATCACCATTTGAGTTTGACTTCCTAAAAAGTGGAATTCGTAATAGTGCCCTGATAACTCCCTGAGATACAGTGAGGACAAAGACCCAATCATTCTTTGGGTAGGAGGGGAGGGGAAAACCAACAGCTTTCACAAAGTAGAATGGCAAAATACTTGCAATGTTTCTTTGTTAAAATAGAAGCTCCAAGGAAGAAATTTTAAGGAGACATGGATCTAGAATACTTAAGCATTTCTTTTCACTACAACACTCTGCAGATATATTAAAATGCTGACACTGTTAACATTTCAAATAGAGAGGTAAGGTAGATGGGTGCTCAAAACAGTACCTAAAAGAACTAACATGGAAAATGTGAATGAAAAAGAGACTTTAAAGAGAGGGTAGACACAATTTATGTAACAAGGACTAGTTTCAGGAAAAAAAGAAAGAATAAATCAATTTAAGCTTTTCATTCCTTGCTTGCTTGCTTTGGAAGCATGGATGAGAGTGTCTCACTATGTATCCCAGGATGGAATCAGACTCATGCTTTTTCCCTCTACAAATTACCGAGAGTTTTGATTACAGATGTGGATCACCAAGATAGGGTAATGAACATTCAAGCTTACAAAGTAAAACACCTCATCAGAGTTCACAAGTAAAGATGACAGAGACATATGAAATCTTATCGGCTGACAATATTGAACTTTAAAGTCATCACAAAACTTTATAAGCATCTCAATAGAAGAAAACAAATTGCTTATGAGGAGAAAGAATCACTTGTGTTTGACATCTTATCTGATAGGAGGAAATAGATTAATTCTCAGACCACTGAAAGAAAAGATTGCATCCCCAGAATTTCGTCGAAACAGATATCATTCTACTGGCAGAGAGAAAGAAATTTGTTGATAGTCAAGGGTGCAGAGTATTTATCACTCACATTCATCATTTGCAAAGAATAGTTAAGAAAAGCATTATAATTAAGGCATAAATTTACCAGAGTTGAAACTCAAGGCAAGGAAAATAATGGAGAGGCAAAGATTAACAGCAACCTTGGCAATACACAGATAACTAAATCTGAAATGGTAACAATGGACTATCAAGGGACACGGAATTTATGTTCTTAATAAAAAATCCTCTACCAAATAGATATGGTACAAGAGAAATTATACTGCTTGTCAAGAATTAAACACTTAAATTACCTAATAATGTGTAGGATAGCATTAGAAGCTGTGAGTAAAAGGCGAAGAAAGGACAACCCCAAAGACATGTGGAGATGTGATAGAAGAGGGGAAGAACATGTTCGTCAGGCTGTGGAGTAGTAATTATGCATAAATTAATGAATGGGGAAACAAATTAATAGATACGAAATGTCACTGAGTGATTAAGAAACTGACATATGATTTGTAATGGAATGTTATATGAACATAAAGTACTTTCACTATTAAAGTGACTTGACTGTTGACTTCTTGAAATCTTTTCTTTCAATAAGTATGATTAGCAAGGTAGAGTGGTGCATACAAAAAATCTCAGCATTTGGAGGCTAAAGAAGGAAGATCACAAGTTCAAGACCAGTCTGGACTGGATAGGAAGATCCAGGCCAACCTAATACACATAGAGAGATTCTATCTCATAAACTAAAACTAAACAAACAAACAAAACATACAGTGTTCAACACACACAATGAATATGATTAGTGTTACAGAATATAAATTTATATTATTTTTCAGGGTATAAATGACTATAAATTACATGTTATCAGTATGACCATATTTGCCAATGTGTTCACTTTCATAATGAAGAGAATAGGGTTGACTCTAGAATTCACAGAAAATATTTATAAGAGCCTTGAAAGAATTACAGTAAACTTACTTGTAAACTATTCTTTTTTGTCTTAATATACATAACTTTACTTTTAAAATATTCAGTTCATTTTCATTACTGGTTTGAGCATAGGACATGAAACGTACCAGGCAATTACCATTGAACTATATGCCTATGTGATTTTTTTTAAGTCAGAGTCTCGTTAGATGACCTAGACCACCATGAACTTGTGAAACTCCTTCCACAGTCTCAAAGAGCCAGTGCCAGCAGATCCTGCTAATGCTATAGAACATTAATCCACTTACCTCAAAGTAACCTAACCTTTACTCTCAACTCTCATTAATAAACTTTACTAAATAATTACAAAAACAAAAACTAAATGGGTGAACAAGTGGTTGAATAATGTGCCTGACTTTCACCTATACTTAGTGCAGAAAACAAAGGAGTTCTTTTTATTAATATCATCCAATTTATTCTTAGAATCTCCATTTTAAATTACTTAGTTTTCAAAATTTCTTTTGTCCTTTCCTTTACCAATATTCTCCACATAAAATGAGTCCAGGGTTCTTTATAGCCATTTATCACCCAGTGAAAAGGGAAATGTATAATGTATGCAAATTAAAGTCTTTTTACCCAAGGGTTTTTATTGTGCTTTGTCTATGAATGGGAAGATGTATGTGTATTTATATCGAAAAATCACCCATTTAACTTACAAAAGTCTTTAGTAGTTTTATCTGTTTTTCTCTGTTCTTAACAGCTGGTAAAAGAATATACAGGGAAAATGATTATGATATGCTTGTCTATAAACACAAGATTCCATAGTTAGTGTATGGTAAGAAATTTCATTTGTCCAGAGATATGACCATGATAGGCTTTTTTCTAGGCTCTATATCCTCTCATTCCCTGTGTGTTTGACTGAGTTTATACATGGGCTCACTCCAATTGATAGGGTTCCAAGTCCAATTAGATACCTGTTGACCATTCCCCAGACAACAGTGCCTCTGTTGCTGAGTAGTTTGCTGGGCAGTTCATAATGGTTGTTAGAGTTTGGGGCTGGGCTGTACCACTAATTGACCCTCGCTCATAGCAGTGTGCATATTGTCTAGCATTATGAGCACTTAACTTCAGATAGAAAAGTTGCAGGTCAGTTCCTATTCCATTCAGTTTAAGTCCCATCCCTGAAGCATGTCCCACTGTGGACAATATGGGTCTCATCCTCTATTTCTGATAAATAATACAAAGCTTTATGAGATAGCCTGTAAAAAGTTTTTTTTTTAAGGCTGATCACATTGTCTATTTTTTTTAATTTAATATATATTTTGTACAAGATTATCAAATCTAGACCTGTGTCCCCCCATCCTCCCACCCCACCAGAGCTCATGCATTCTGCCAAACATGCTTTTCATCTCTTTCTCAGTCTTTCTCAATATTCTCCATGTGGAAGTTGACTGTTTTGACAATAAGTTCACTGTTTCAGTCAGTCCTTTGATGCAATCCTTTCTGTTGTTGTTATTGTTGTTGTTGTTTCCAATACTGTGCAGGATTGTTTTAGTGTCAACTTGACATATCTGGGTTGAGGGAGCCTCAATTGGGGAATTGACTCCATTGGATTGGCCTGTGGCCACATCTGTGGAGTATTGTCTTGATTTTCGAGCAGAGCAGTGTGGGAGGGCCCAGCCCACAATGAGTGGTGCCACCCTGGGCAGGTTGTTGTGTATCGTATAAGAAGGCAGGCAGGGCATGAGCCAGGAGAGCAAGTCAGTGAACAGCATTCCTCCATGGCGTGTGCTTCAGCTCCTGCCTCCAGGTTCCTGCTTCATTTCCTGCCTTGGGCTCTCTAAGTGATGAACTGTGACCCAGGAGATGTAAGCTGAATAAACCCTTTCCTCCCCAAGTTGGTGTTGGTCAGAGTGTTTTGTCACAGCAATAGAAGAGAAACTAGAACAGAAATACATCACTCCCAACTGCTTGGACAAAAGCTCAAGGGGCCATGCACAAGAAATACTTACAACTAGGTAATTGGCACTAGCATCCACAGATGAGGGATACCATTCATTGTTTGTTTTTTCTGGGAGTGTGCTACTTCATTCAGCATGATGTCTTCTAGCTCCAGCCATTTTCCTGCAAAGCTCATGACGTCATCTTTCTTTACTGCTGCATAGAACTCCATTGTGTAGATGTACCACATTTTCTCTATCCACTCATCAGTTGAGGAGCATTTGGATTGGTTCCAGCTCCTTGCTATTGTGAAGAGAGCTGAAATAAACATGGCTGTGCATGTATGTCTGTGGTGGGGTGAGTCTTGAGGGTACATGCCTAGGTGCGGTATACCTGGGTCGGGTGGCAAGATCATTCCAAGTATTCCAAGGGTTCTTCACACTTCTTTCCATAGTGGCTGTACCAGTTTACATTCCCACCAGCAGTGGATGAGTGTTCTCCTTTCCCCACAACCTCTCCAGCACTTGGTATCATTTGTTTTCTTGATCCTAGCCAGTCTTATTGGAGTAAGATGATATCTTAAAGTGGTTCTGATTTGCATTTCCTTAATGATTAATGATTTTGAACACTTCTTAAGTTGTTTCTCAGCCATCTCTATTCCTCATTTGTGAAGTCTCTGTTCAGCTCTTTGCTCCATCTTTCGAGTGGGTCATTTGTTTTCTTTTTTCTTTGTTTTTTGAGTAGTTTATATATTCTGGAAATCAATGCTTTGTCAGATGTTTCTGTGGTGAAGGTTTCCTCCCACTCTGTGGGATTTCTCTTCACTTCCTTGATTGTTTCTTTTGATGTACAGAAGCTTTTGAGTTTAATGAGGTCCTATTTGTCAGTTGTTGACCTTAATTCTTGTGCAGCTGCTTTCTGATTTAGGAATACTTTTCCTACGCCTATGTCTTGAAGTCTGCTGCCAACTTTTTCTTCTATTGCCTTCAGAGTTTGGGGTTTCACATTGAGGTCTTTGATCCATCTAGAGTTAACTTTTGTACAGGGCAAGAGGTAGGGGTTTAATTTCATTCTTCTACAAGTGGTGATCCAGTTTTGCGAACACCACTTGCTGAAGATGCTGTCTTTTTTCCATTGTGTCTTCTTGGCCAAAATTTGAGATAGCTGAAATTGTATGTGCTCAAGTTTGGATCTTCGGTTTTGTTCCACTGATCAACAGGTCTGTTTTTGTGCTAGTACCGAGCTGTTTTTATGACTATAGCCCTGTAGTATAGTTTGAAGTCTGGAATAGAGATCACCCCTGTGTTGCTCTTTTAACTCAGGGTTGTTTTGGCTATTCGGGATCTTTTGTTTTTCCAAATGAATTTAAGGACTTTTTTTCCAAGCCTGTGAAGAAACTCTTGGGGATTTTAATTGGGATTGCATTAACTCTATACAAGAGTTTTGGTAGAATGGACATTTTTACAATGTTAATTTTCCCAATCCATGAGCATGGGAGATTTTTACATCTTCTGATGTCTTCTTCGATTTCTTTTTTTTAAAGGTTTAAAATTTTTGTTGTAGAGATCTTTGGTTAGGTTTGTTCCAGGTATTTTGTTTTTGAGGCTATTGTGAGTGGGAAGGTCTCCTTGAATTCTTTCTCCAGTTCCTTGTTGTTGTAAAGAAAGGCCACTGATTTTTTTAGGTTAATTTTGTATCCTGCCACTTTGCTGAAGCTGGTAATTGTTTCTAGGAGTTTTCTGGTGGAGTTTTTAGCATCCCTTAAGTAAAAAATCATATCATCAGCAAATAGGGATAGCTTGACTACCTCTTTTCCAATTAGTACTTCTTTAATTTCCTTTTCCTGCCTTATTGCTCTAGCAAGTGTTTCAAGCACTGTATTGAAGAGGAGTGGTGACAGGGGGCAGCCTTGCTGAGTTCCCACCTTTAAAGGGAACGTTTCTGTTGTTTCCCCATTTAGGATGATATTGGCTGTGGGTTTCCTGTATATGGCTTTCATTACATTAAGGAATGATCCCTCCAATCCAATTCCCTCTAGGACTTTAAGCATGAAGGGATTCTGGATTTCATGAAAGGCTTTTTCAGCATCAATTGAGATGATGGTGTGGTTTTTGTCTTTCATTCCATTTATGTGCTTGATGATGTTTATTGATTTTCATATGTTGAACCATCCCTGCATCTCTGGTATGAATTCAACTTGGTCATGATGCATGATATTCTTGATGTGAGTCTGTATGCGATTTGCCAGTATCCTGTTTAGAATTTTGGCATCATTAGGGAGATGGGTCTATAGTTCTCCTTTTTGGTTGTATCTTTGCCTGGTTTTGGTAATAGAGTGATGCTGGCTTCATAGAAGGAATTTGGGAGAATTCCCTCTGTATCCTTCTAAACAATTTCAGTAATAATGGTTGTAGGTCTTTTTGAAATGTTTTATAGAATTCTGCTGTGAAACCATCTGGGCCTGGGCTTTTTTATTTGGGAAGTTTCTTATTACATCTTCAATTTCTTCCTGTATTATGGGTCTGTTTAAGCTGTGGATCTCTTCTTGGTTGAGCTTTGGTGATTCCCAGAATTTCAGATATTCATCCATTTCTTCTAGGTTTTCAAACTTGGTAGAGTATAGGTTTTTGAAGTATTCCTGTATGATTTTCTGGATCTTTTCATTGTCTGTTGTGATATTCCCTTTTCATCATGGATTGTATTTGGAGTTGTTCCTTCTTTCTTTTGGTTAACTGGGCTAAAGGTCTATCTATCTTGTTTATTCTTTCAAAGAACCAAATTTTGGATTCATTGATTTTTTTATATTGTTTTCTTTGTTTCTATTTCAATGAATTCTGCTCTGATTTTTATTATTTCTTCCTGTCTGTTGTGTTTAGGGTTCATCTGTTGTTGCCTCTCAAGTGCTTTTAGCTGTAGTGTTAGATCATTCACTTGTGCTCTTTCTGTTTTTCTAATGTAGGCACCCAGGGCTATAAATTTCCCTCTTAGGACTGCTTTTAAGGTATCCCATAGGTTTTGTTGTGTTGTATTGTCATTGTCATTCAGTTCCAGGAATGCTTTTTTATTTCTTTCTTTATTTTCTCTTGACCCTTTCATTATTCAAGAGTGTTTGTTTATAGTTTTGTTCTCTTTGAATTTTTTTGGTTTTAAAATTTTATTGATTTACTTGTTTCATGGTATCAAGTGTACTGTCTGCATGCAGGTTGTGCACCCGTGAACGATGCAGTGACCGCATAGGATCAAAGAGGGTGTACGGATGCCCCTGACTTCTTGCTTTCAATAGTTTGGCGACGAGAATCATTTGTAATTCTGATGAGTTTGCCCCTTATAAGGCACTTGTTGATTTTTATCTTCTTGTAGGCCTTAAGAGTTTTGTCTGTGTTTTGGGTGTCTAAACGAGCATTTACTATGATGTGGCATGGAGTAAATTCTTTCTGATCTGTCATCTGTTTGAGGTATTATGTGGCGTTCTTGTATTTGTGTTGGTTTGTCTTTTTTTTAGTTTTGGAGTGCGGAAATTTCACTGAAATTTTCATGTTGGCAGCATCTGATCAATACCATCCTCTTGGGGGTTCTTCTCCTTCCTCTATTCCTATGATGTGGAGGTTTGATCTTTTCATAGTGTCCCACAGTTCCTGGTTGTTCCACTTTTGTGTATTTTTAAATTTTTCCTAATCTTTCCTTGAGGTTTTTAGTTGTTCTGTCTTATCTTCCAGGTCTGACATTCTTTGTTCTGCTTCCTCCATTCTGCTTCTGAGTCTTTTTCCATTCCTTTCCTCTTGATTGGATGATTATTTGATTTCCTTCTTCATTTCCTCTTCTGGTTTCTTTAGTATTTCCACTTTCTTTTGGAGCTCCTCAATCCCTTCCTGTAGCTCTTTGCTTCGATGGTTGGTTTCCTTATCTTTTTCAACATGGGATCTTTTCAGTGTTTCCACTTCTTTCTTGAGTTCTTCGTTCTATTTTCTTAATTCTTTGATTTGCTCTTTATAATCTTGCACTTCTTTAAGTATGTTCATGATTGTGCTTCTGATATCTGTGTCCTGGGCCGTCCCCAAGTTGATCCCACTGTAGGAATCTTCCACAGGTTTGGTAGAGCTTGGTGTGGGATTATCCAGCACCTTTCCCATATTGTCTCTTCTTTGTGTTCCTGGCATATGGGCTTCTCCTTGCCTGTATTCCAATGTGAGTCTTCACTGTGTTGAAGGCTTGCTTTTCTTGCCTCCTGCAGATGCCTTCATAATCCCAGTTGGGGTGTGTGTGTGTGTGTGTGTGTGTGTGTGTGTGTGTGTGTGTGTGGCGTGGGGTACCTGTGCTTTAGGTGGTCTTGGGAGATCTCCTGTCTACTTTTTTTTTTAACCCAGTCTTTATGTTGTTGTTTTTCCCTCCTGTTCTAGTTTGTTTTCCATAGCTGTGACAAAACACTCTGACCGACACCAACTTGGGGAGGAAAGGGTTTCTTGAGCTTACATCTCCTGGGTCACAGTTCATCACTTAGGGAGCCCAAGGGAGGAACTTAGGGAAGGAACCTGGAGGCAGGAGCTGAAGCACAGGCCATGGAGGAATGCTGCTCACTGGCTTGCTCCCACTGGCTCATGCCCAGCCTGCCCTCTTATACCGTACACAACAACCTACCCAGGGTGGCACTACTCATTGTGGGCCGGACCCTCCCACACTGCTCAACCATCAAGACAATACTCCACAGATATGGCCACAGGCCAGTTCCCCAGTTGAGGCTCCCTCAACCCAGGTGTGTCAAGTTGACACTAAAGCTATCCAGCACAATTGACCCCTTGTCAACTTGACACACAAAACACATCACTATTAAACCACCACCTTTCCAGTTCTTATCCCCAAAGTATGATGTTAACATTAATCACAACCTAAGACAGTACATCCTTAAAAGACCCACAGTCCTTAAAATGTCTGAACGCTTAAAAGTTCAGTCTATTAAAAGTCTCTTGACTGTGGGCTGCTGTAAAATCCAAAACAAGTACTGTCTTATTTCAAAGGGAAGAATCAGGCACTCTCAAACAAAACCTAAGTCCAGCAAAGTAGCTCAAGGCTGGACACCTGGGACTCACTCACAATCTTCTGGGCTCCAAAGGGTTTCGGCAGCACCCCTCTTTGACTCTGCTGTCCGTGGTACACACACAGCTCATCACAGGCCCAGGCTGACTCCATTTCACACCTGCTGCTGCTCTTGGTGGTCCTTCCATGGTCCTGGCATCTCCAAAAAGCTGGGGTCACCACTGAAACTGAGGCAGCACCTTCACCAATGGTCTCTTCTGCCCTCTCCTGGTGCAAAGCCTCAGCTTCTCACCATGACCCCTGCAATCCTGGGGTCTTCACTGCAACCGAGGTGCACTTCCACCAATGGTCTTTCCTGACCTCTCACAGTGCCAAGCCTCGGCTGCTCTCTGTGACCCCCTCAAATTTCAACACCGGAACCATATAGGAGACTCTTACACACTACCAAGTCCTGCTTCTGGCTTGACATGGAGGCTCAGGCCTCTTCAGGAACATAGCTTCTGTGTGCTGACCCTGAAGAAATTCTTCCCAGAAGATTTCACCACAGTGATGCTGGTCTCTTGTTACTTACAGCTGATTTTTCAGCCCCAGCTAACCAGCATCAATTGTCCCAGTACAACAAATATTTCAATTCAGGTTCTGGTCTCTTGTTACTTACAGCTGATTCTTCAGCCCCAGCTGACCAGAACCCACAGATTACACAGTCCTGATGATCTCTGTTCCCCTTTGAAACTAGAAACTTCACAATCCAGGCCTTCATCTTCTACAACTCCTTCAGCAAAACTGCTCCAAGCTCCACAGCAACAATCTTTAGGCATTCAATGATCTTCCCAGCCCAAAGTTTCAAACACCTCCACAATCCTTCCCCAAAGCACTAAGGTCAGGTCTGTCACAGCAATATCCCACTATCTCAGTATCAATTTCTGTTCTAGTTTGTGTTCCATTGCTGTGACAAAACACTCTGATTGACACCAACTTGGGGAGGAAAGGGTGTATTCAGCTTACATCTCCTGGGTCACAGTTCATCACTTAGGGATCCCAAGGCAGGAACTCAGGGCAGGAACCTGGAGGCAGGAGCTGAAGCATAAGCCATGGAGGAATGCTATTCACTGGCCTGCGCCCAGCTTGCCCTCTTATATGGTACACAACAACCTGCCCAGGGTGGTACCACTCATTTTGGGCCGGGTCCTCCCACACTGCTCAACCATCAAGACAATACTCCACAGATGTGGCCACAGGCCAATCCAATGGAGCCAGTTCCCTGATTGAGGCTCCCTCAACCCAGGTGTGTCAAGTTGACACTAAAGCTATCCAGCGCACCTCCTCTTTGTATTGCTCCAACAAATGCCTATATAATCATTGCATATGCATCAAAATTATGACCTCTGGGAGTAAAATGTATGTTAATTCCAAAATATGTTTAGGAATTCACTTTTTCCCCCTTTGATTTTATATTACTCTAAAAAACTTTTTATTAGCAATTATGGATGGGGTTACAGTTATAACATTCACCCCAAATATTCAAAACACTGTAAAACAAGAAGTGCCCACCTCATTTTGCAGCTACAGTTATTTGTTTCTCATCTGTTTTTCCAGAAATATTGTTTGCATGCACAAGCCTGTCTACTGTGTATATGGTTTCTGTGCTGATAGCAAATATATTACACAATGTTGTCTTCTCCTTTTCAAAAGGAACTTTGGAAACATTCCTGTTAATGCAAATAGAATTTCCTTGCTTGTTCATTTTACTCAGTTAAACAGAACCCTATTTATACATATTGGGTTTTTCCTGTTATAAACTGTGCTTCAGGAAAAAAAAAAAAAAACACAGCCTGCTTTGTTTTGAGAATCACCTGGATCACTTTCACCAACCATTCGAAAATTGGTATCCTTTCTCTTGCACTATGTTCCCTGCCGCATAGCTACCAAGTTGCACAACCCATGACTAATGTTCAGATAGTGTATATGAATTTCTTATGAGGTCTCCAGGGCATCACCTTACACTCTGGGTTTCCTAGCCTCTCAAGCTCCAATCTTTTCTTTCTTCTTCCCTTACCTCCCTGGTCCTCCCTTCCAATCCCAGCACTACCATTATCGCCACCCTCCCCATCTCCTGATCTCTCCCATCTCCCATCATAACCCCCTTTTATCTCCCCCTCCTCCCCTCCCAACTCAACACAGATACACTCCCAACCTCCCCCCTAGTAAAATCTGTTCCTTACTCTCCCCCTGTTTGGGGATTTTTCTCTACCTTTACCTCCATGTATCCCTTCCAATTTCTTGGTACCTGGTGTTATATCAGGATATATACTCATGTAGGGGATTGGTGCTACAATCCAGGAATGAGGGAGAACATACATTGCCTGTTTTTCTCTATTTGTGTTTCCTCACTTAGAATAATATTCTCTAGTTCCAACCATTTACCTGCGAATTTCATCTTTTCTTACTTCTGAGTAGTAGTCCATCGGGTAGATGAACCACATTTTCATTATCCATTTCATGGTTGTGCGGTATTTAGGTTGTTTCCATTTCTTAGCTATTGGGAAGAAAGCAGGGAAGCATTTTTACAGTATGATGAGTCCTTTGTGTATATGCCAAGCAGTGGTATAACAGGGTCTTATGGTAGTTTCATTTTTAGTCTTTTGAGAGTTCCCACACTGCCTTCCATAGTGGCTGCACTAGTCTGCATTCTCCCCAACAATGAATGAGTGTTTTCCTTTCTCCACATGCTCACCAGCATCTTGTGTCTTTCCTTTTCATGATCTTAGCCAGTCTGATGGGGATAAAATGGAATCTTAAAGTGATTTTCATTTGCATTCCTCACATTATTGAGGATGTTGAGCAGTTTATAAGGTGTTTCTTAGCTACTATTATTTCCTCATTTGAGGATTCTATGTTAAACCTGCATATCTGAGGATTTAAAGCTAATAAGCACAAACATGTCTTCCTGAATCTCAGAATGGTTTCCAGCTTTATTCATTTTCCTATGAATTTCATTTTCTTAACATCTGAGTAATATCCCATTTTGTACATGTACCACATCTTATCATCCATTCATCAGCTTCTGGACATCTAGATTGTTTCTGTGTCTCTGCCATTGAGACTAAACCAGCAATAAACATAGGAGAGTAAGGTTAAGCCAGATTCCCAGCATGGAGGGGGGAAGTGAATGTATGTTTTACTCTAGCTGAGGAATTATTAGTAGTTGATAGCTGCTGGGAAAGTCAGTTTTCTTTAAGGGTTTGTCCTTTGGTAGGTCAACCACACTCCAGTGTGTGACCCCATACCCAAAAGTGTATGGGCAGCACAAATTGGACTTGATGGTCTAATAAAGGGTGAGTATGCATATCATGATGGTGAATCCAAAAAAGGGTGGAAACAAATCAGTGTATCTTTTACTATTTGGATCATGTAGACAGGAGATTTTGTTGGTGTTGGTAGTGGTTTGTTTTACATGCTTGTTTCTTGGTTTGAGACAGGGTCTCAAGTTTCCTAGCCTAGCCCAGTATTTGCTTTGTAGCCCAGGATGTTGTTGAACTTCTAATGCTCTTGACTCTGCTGGTAGAATTGCAGGCATGTACCACAGATCCAGTTTATACTGAGATAAGAATGAAATCCAGGCCTTTATGCATACTAGACACTCTACCCCTGAACTACATCCCAACCCTTCACTAAGAAGTTGTTATACTTTCTTGAATAAATTTAATTGAAGTCTTGTTTCCCAAGATATGTCCATCAGAAGGTGTTATGGACATTTGGAGACCTGTATGAAGGGCGAAGGGCCTTACCTCCTTGGGAGTGCTCTTGACAGGGATTCTTTTGCTTCTGGTCCTGAAGTAAGCCACTCCAGCACATGCTCCCCACTATATTACCCGGCAGTCCAACCAGAGGTTGACAACCGATAAGTCTACCAGATCATGGAATAAAACCTCAAAAACTGTGAACCAAAATAAATATTTTCCTCTTATAATTTATCTCAATCTGAGGATGTTGCTTGATGGTGAGCCCGTGCGTAGCACAAAGCAGATCCTAGTTTCAGCCCCTAGCACAAAGCAAATATATAAATAACTAAATTCACTCTCTTAAGTATCTTATTATAATGACAGAAAATTAACTTAGACACTCTAATAGAGTGTATTTAGGAAAGACTGTGATGGTTAGTCTTATTTATTAACTTTGAAAAAAATCTAGAAACACCTGGGAAAAGTGTATCAGGGTCTGTCTCTGTGGGATCTCTTTTTAGTTGTGGGTGGGACCATGCCCTGAGCAAGGGTCTTGAGCTATATAAAATGGAGACAACAGCTAACAAACAGTGTGATTCATCTAAAACTCCATTCCTGATTGGGGATGTGATGTGTCCAGCTGCTTCAAGTTCCTGTTGACTTGACTCCCCCACAATAGTGAATTCTACATAGAAATATGAGCTAACATAAAACCTTTTTCCCTAGCAGTTTTTATCACACCAAGAACAAAAGAAACAAAACAATGACCACAGAGTTGTTTCATTCAGAGTTCACTTTATACAAGCTAAATTCTTGTACTTGTTGTCCTGGAAGAGACTTCCAGTTGATATCATTAACCCAACGTGCCTGTTTCTTTCATAAAATGGCTTCCAATCTCTTAGTCTAAAAGGAAACACTAAACCTCAAAGCCATATATCCATGTCTGTTTAGAGCTGCAGCATAAATATGATCTTTTGTATAAACTAAGAAAGTTTATTTTATTTACCCTTATTGTCATGCTTAAGTGCTTTCCTACAATATGACTTATTCATTAACCATATGAACTGATTTATTCAGTTTGATTTTGAACAAAAGCACAATTTTCAGCTTTGAATGTGGTCTATGTGCTTATGACAGTGCTATTGTGTATTTTTCCCTACTGCCCATTCACTTTGGGTTTTGGTTCTCAGGTGTGAATTTCAAGAGAGATAGTGTGAAATCTCTGAAGCAATAAGATGTTTAACAAGACATATATTTTGTTTTACAGTGCTTCTCAGAATAAGACTTCATTATGTGCTAAGAAAGAAGCCCCCAGAACAGTGAAAAAATAGTCACATGAGACAAATATATCAACTTGAGAAAATACTTTTGGAGAAGTTATGCATGATTCATTCCTGTGTTCAGAATATATTTCTTTTTTCTTTTATGGTGATATTGTACATTCAATTTGTATTTTAGTTTCACTATACTAGGTGTTATTGGATACAGAAGTGAATCAAAATTTCTACTCTAAAGAGTTATATAGTTATGGAGAGGACTGAGCATCATAAAGCATGTGCAAAGATGGCGTACAAAGTCCTGTAAAAGAAAAGAATGAATTGGATCAGGAAAATGGGGAGATGGAACTATATATCATCATTATAGTATCCATTAAACATAACCGTATTATTTGTTCTGGACTTTGTCATATAATTTTACTAATATGTAAAACACCATGACCACACCTACAGAATACAAGTCATATACAATTGATAAAATGAAATGAATGGAAGCAGAATGAGAGGGGAGAAAATAACTCGAACCTGCATAGGATCACTACTCTTCCATTTGGATATCCATGTCTGTTTAGAGCTGCAGCATAAACATGATCTTTTGTATAAACCAAGAAAGTTTATTTTATTTACCCTTATTGTCATGCTTAAGTGCTTTCCTACAATATGACTTATTCATTAATCATATGAACTGATTTATTCAGTTTGATTTTGAACAAAAGCACAATTTTCAGCTTTGAGTGTGGTCTATGTGCTTATGACAGTGCTATTGTGTATTTTTCCCTATTGCCCATTCACTTTGGGTTTTGGTTCTCAGGTGTGAATTTCAAGAGAGATAATGTGAAATCTCTGGAGCATTTTTGCATTGAGAAAAAGTAACTCTAAACATATCTATCATATAAAAAGATAACTTATTTTATCATGTAACTTATCTGTACACTGTATCCAGATGATATAATTTATCAAATATGGCAGTTTAGCAAGTAAAATAGCTGGAGACTTAGGTTTATCTGTCAAGGTTGGTTAGTTATTCTTCTGTTGCTGTGATAAAACACCATAAACAAGGCAACTTATAGGAGGAGGAGGAGTTTATTTGGTTTATGATTGTGCGAGGCAGCCAGAGCAGAAAATGGAGAGCTCCCTCCTTCAAGCACATGCAGGAAGTAGAGAGAGCAAAACTAGAAGCAGGGCAAAGCTACAAACTCTTAAAGCCTGCCTCTACTGACATGCTTCCTCCAGCAAGGATGCACGTTCTGTCTGCAAACAGCGGCACAAAATTGAGCCAAGTATTCAAATACTTGAGCCACTGAGGACACTTCTCATTTAAATGACCACAGGGAATTAAAGGGATTGCTTGGCATCCTCTATAATGCTTTCTGACTATGGTGGATTGAGAGATATTGATGCCACCACCGCAATAACAAGAGCAGCCACTGATGGGACATCAAGAAGCAGAGCTAATGACCTGATTTTCTTTATTTGCTTTTTCGATTTCATGTGTTTGGCATTTCAAATGTAGAACTTAATTTCTAGAAGATTATGGAGCATTTATTGGTAAGCACACTTTTATAAAGCTAGTGCTTAAAGGAATTAATTTATTTGGAGAAAGTTTAAGATTACTATATTTATTTTATCACTCAGAAGAAAGGGAAGTAAGAATGTGTGAAATTAGTTTGATTTTTCTAACAACCAACTAGCTACCTTTTTACAGTATTTTAAAAATAAACTCCTTGGCAAACCCAAACAACCATCAATCCTGCCCCCGCCCCCCGTGCTCCACACTGGGGCCCCTCCCCCACCCCATCACCCAAATGAAGTCCAGCAAGCGTGTGTCCTGTCTTGATCTTCCTGCACTGGCCTGCAGACACAGCCTGGGTAGTCCAACCATGGCACTCTACACTCTGAAGAGGCTGAAATCCCACTAGCCACTCAGTCCACCAGCTGGATATCTCAGTGGTCCCCATCCGGCATTGAAGGTTTGGAGGATTCTCAAGTTTTATATCTGAAGTACAGTTTCTCAGACCTTACTGATTATTTATTTCTTGTTATACTTTCTTTTGGAAAAGTCCACACAGTTAGCCCAGATTAACAAGGTTTTTGTTTTCTCAAGGTCCTCCAACTCAGGTGATATGTGCATGCATGTTTTGGAGAAAAAAATTGAATTTCCATGTTAAAGCATCACTGTATTTTAATGCTTTTTTTGGTATCACAAATTTAATTTATGTTACTTTGATGTTATGTGTACTCTAAAATTCAACTTAAAATAAAATAAAAAAATAAATGAATTCCAAAGACCTTATTTACTTTTTTTTATTACTGACATTTAAAACACACATGTTTACTAAGCAAACTTTGTTTTAAATTATTTATTTATTTTTATTTACTTATTTTATGTGTATAATTGTTTTACCTACATGTAAATACATCAATGTGCAATACCTGAGGAGGCCAGAAGAGAGCATAAAAGCCCCTGAACTGGAGTTATGAACAGTTGCTAGCTGCCATGTGGATTCTAGGAATGGAACCTGAGTCTTTTGCAAGAGCAGTCAATGCTCTTTTAATGCTGAGACATCTCTCTAGTCCCACAATATAACTGTAAAGATTTATAAAAAAATTATGTGTATGACTGTTTTGCCTGCATGTATGTAAGTGCATCATGTAATACAATGTCCATGAAGGCCAGAAGAGAGTGTCAGATGGCCTGGAACTGGAGTTATAGATTGTTGTTAGCCACCATGTAGATCCTGGGGACAGAATCTGGATCCTCTGAGAGAGCAACCAGTGCTGTTAACCACTGATGTTTCTGCAATAACCCCCCCCCCTTTTAGAGACTTTAAAAATATAATTTTAAAAAGCCTTGTCATCTTAATTAGCTTATTACCACTTTGAACACATGTATATGCATGTGAGTGTCATTATGAAGGGCTTGTGCACATGTGTGTATTTGTTTGCTTGAATGTATATATGTGTGTGTGTGTGTGTGTGTGTGTGTGTGTGCGCATATATTTATACATACCGAAGTGTGTGGGCATGTATGTATGGGGGTGTTCTGTGTGTTTGAGTGTTCATATATGTGTGAAAATGTATGTTTATGTGTATCTGTGTTCATTTGCAAGCACTCAAGCAAATGTCTGTTTCTTTGTATGTATGTTAGACAATTAACAATTATACCAATACTTTTCTTCATTGCTCTATTTTTCCAGGTACTAGAAATGGAGACGTTAAGTGTAGTGTGAAAATTATAAACTGTTATCCAGAATCACTTGAAAAATATTGGGCAGGAACACAGACCTCAACTTGGAAGACGTACTGAAACTCCAACTACTATGGGATTTTGTCTTATTAGTTTAAAAAAAGGGAAGGAAATATCTTATTTGGAATTGGAATCCTTATGAAAAGAACATTTAATTCCATTAAAAGAAAATGCAAAGGGATAAAAGAAGAAAGAGAAAACTTACAAAGAATTAGAACCATGGATTTAAAAAAAGTATATTTGAAAAAAAAACATAACTAGAACTAAAGGTAAAAATGGGCACAAAATCCATTAAATGCTGGTTAGAAAATATGAAACTTGCAGGTAAATTGTTGGAATTAGAGAGCCTTTTATACTAAGTGAAGTAATACAAGCTCAGAAAAGCAAGCAACATATATCCTCCCACATTTGTGGACTGTAACACCAATCCCTTATGTCTGAGTACACATCCTGATGTAACAGCTGGAGCGAGGAAAATGGAAAGGAAACATGGAGACAAGTATACAATACACCACTCATCAAAGAAGCTTCTTTAGGCGCAGATAGAGGCTACTCTAGAATTCTACAACTGGCCACACACAGAGAATATACATGTGACTGATGCCCACCCCTATGTAGATATGTGATATGTCTACAGTGCACACAGAAGGCCACAACTGGCCAAGTTTTAGCAAAAAAGAGACAACAAATTATGTGTCTTTGGTAGGGCTCCTGTAGTAAACCTCACCCACCCATGATTCAGGGACCATTGTGGAAGAGGGGGTGGAAAGATTCTAAGAGGCAAGGTTAGTAGATGAACATAGGGAAACAGAGTCTATCAGACCACTGGAAGCATGTACATGTGAACTTGTGGTAATGGTGGCATTGAGCACAAGACATGTCAACTCAGTCAAGGGCCCAAAGTGGAGCTAGGGTGGCAGGCCAGCCCTAGCCTGCGAACTGTTAGAGAGTAATTATTACTCAGTAGAGGAGTGTAGACTTTATTTACAATCTCTAGACAGATTGATTAGACTCCAGTGGATGAGTTTGTACTGAAGGACATCTAGGTGCAAATGCTTGACTGGATAGGAACTAACATACATAGTAGAATCCATGTGGTCCTGTGTGGGGAGGCTATGCATAGGGGAGGGGGTCTAAGTTTGATTAGTAACTATTGTATGAAACATACAAAAGCTTGAGGCTGGAGAGATGGCCTAGCAGTTAAGAGCGCCGACTGCTCTTGCAGAGGACCTGAGTTCGATCCCCAGCACCCACATGGCGGCTGAGAACCGTCTTTAACTCCAGTTCCAGGGGGAATCCGACGGCCTCTTCAGACCACTGCAGCATCGCATGACACGGGTGCACAAACCTACATGCAGACAGTACATTTATACACATAAAAATAAAAATAATAAAAAAGAAACATACAAAAGCTCAATAAAAATGTTTTTAAATGTATGATGGTGAAATATAAATCAGAGACAAGAAAATTCATTAACAGGTAAAGGATGAAGAAAATATAGAACATCTAAATAAACAGTCTCAGATATGCATTTGTGTCTGTGTGTGAGTGTATGTGTGTGTGTGTGTGTGTGTGTGTGTGTGACTCTCTGCTCAAGCTGTAGAATGCATGCAGAGGTCAAAGGTAACCTCGAGTGTTGATCCTTATCCTCCACCTTGTTGGACACAGACTTTGTTGCTCTTCTGTTTGACAGGCTAGCTGCCTGTGAGCCCCTGGAATTGTCCTGTTTCTGCCCTCTATCTTCCCATAGATGAAGTTGGATTACAGATCCATGCTCCTAAGCCTTGCTTCATGTAGATTCTAAAGATTTTAACTCAGATATAAGGTTTTTTAAAAGGAGGGATTTTTGGTTTTATTTGTGGTGGTGTTGTTGTTGTCTAAGGGTTTTAGAAAAGGAGAACATAGATAAAAAGTATAAAATAATAAATTTTTCTTTTCATGTAATTGATCCCAAATTTAAAGAGAAAAGCAGAACTTAATTTAGAGAAGACAAATTTTCCAAAATGTAGAATTACAAAAGAGAGAGAAACAAAAAATCAGGAAAGAAAAGACTTGTTTTTAAAATTTATTTATTATTTTTTATGTGTATGTACTGTCTTCATGTAGGTTGGTGCACCCCTGTCATGCAATGCCACGGAGGTCAGAAGAGGGTGTCAGATTCCCCTAGAACTGGAGTTAAAGATGGTTCTTAGCCACCATGTGGGTGCTGGGAATCGAACTCGGGTCCTCTGCAAGAGCAGTTGGTGCTCTTAACCACTGAACCATCTCTCCAGCCCAGGCGTGCTTATTTATTTATTTATTTATTTATTTATTTATTTATTTATTTTGGTGTTTTTGAGACATGGTCTCCCTGTAGCTCTGGCTGTCCTAGAATTGGCTCTGTAGACCAGGCTGGCCTTGAACTCAGAGATATCCGCCTGCCTCTGCCTCCCAAGTGCTAGGATTAAAGGCATGTGCTACCATGCCAGACAAAAAAGGCTTTTTTATAAAGATAAATTTATCAGAAGATAAGTTATATAGTTTATATCATTTCTATTTGTTTCTGATGATGAAAAGCAGCACAGTACTCCTGAAAGAATAGAGGAAAAATGGTCCAGAGTACCTATAGGAACTCAGCTCCACATTTGCAACATCAGTGCAATTGAGAAGGGTAAGGCCACTGAAGATTGGCTATCCATAGATCCTCAATTGAAAGCACGAATAACTCATATTTGTTAGGCTGAAATATGGAACTCTGAAGAATTTCAAACCCCTTAGGTATTGTAATTTTTTTTTTTAATTTAAAAAAAAATTTTTTTTTTTTAATTTCTGTATGTGTAGGAATGTACTGTCTGCGTGCAGGTCTGTGCACCCTTGTCGTGCAATGCCGTGGAGGTCAGAAGAGGGTGTCAGATTCCCCTGGAACTGGAGTTCTCCTGGAATTGGAGTTTCAGATGGTTCTCAGCCGCCATGTGGGTGCTGGGGATCGAACCCGGGTCCTCTGTAAGAGCGGTCGGTGCTCTTAACCGCTAGGCCATCTCTCCAGCCCAGGTATTGTAATTTTTAAATTAATTACTAACAAGTACAGCAGTGTGGCTGAGAATGCAACTCACTGATGGCATGCTTGTCTAGCATCTCCAGGTCCCCAGTGAATCTCCGTGTAGCCACCCAAACACAAATATCAGAATCTTTTCTAGTCTACATACATTTAATCCCTTCACCATTGGAACTTTTTTAGAAATGTTTCCTTTTCTTTGGCTTTTTGTTGTCAGCTAGTTCTTTGTTAAATGCATACATCCTAAAATTGGTCAACTTTAAGCTGGAAATAATATTCTCCCTCCATTATTCAATATTTAAGATGTAAATAAGTCAGTCAGTTTTTCAAGCCATAAGTGCAAAACCCTCTGCACTCAGGATGCTGAGGAAAGTGAATTTCTATGAATTTGAGGTCATCCTGTCTCAACAAACAGCCAACAGACAGAAAAATTAATTCAACAATGTTAGGATAGATTTATTGATAACAGCTATAAAAATATTTAAATTTTCAAATGATTAATTGCATAGTATATACATATATTTATATATATTTATATGCTTTCAAAAATTCCTCTATTTCACAATCCCTTTACTCAAAAACAATACATTTTCTAAATCTCTTCTTTATATACACCCTTACATCTTCATACAAAATATCTACCTCTTCTTAATAAGAGGCCCACCAAGAAATCTTTTTGATCTCCTTGTGAGAATCTTTACATTTTCAAATGGCATTTTGGTTAACTTTAGCTGTAAACAGACACTCCTAAAACTGAGTGGCTTAAAAACTGGCCATTTAACTAATTTTTTTTCTAGCCCCTAAACAAGATTTTTTTTTATTTTTTAAGGGATTCACAATATAAGAGCACAGTTGTATTCAGATCACATTAACATTGCTCAGTTTGCCATACAATTAGGTAATTGGTGCTAGGATCCACAGATGAGGGATACCATTCATCATTTGTTTTTCTTGAACTGTGTTACTTCACTTAGCATGATATCTTCTAGCTCCAATGGCCATTTAATTATTAGTTAAGTCATTTACAAGGGCACAGTGGTTCTGGAAGTTCTCAGCTCCAAGTGGCATGATGTTTGTTCTTCAGAACTGACTCTATGATTTGTAGTTACAGCAAAATTCATAAAATAGGGTTTCAGATTCTTGACAGCAAAGCAGTGACCTTAATGTGTGGGAGCATTCTACATGGCTGCTCTGGTCGCATATCTAGAATCTCACCCACTGCTGCAACAGGCGTAGACAAGCTGGCTTCCTTATTCACATATCTGGTAGCTCGGTGAGCCTGGCTGGAATGTGTGGAGCCTTGGTCTTACCACTGGCTGGGAGTTTTGTTTCTCCTCTATAGAGCTGTTGGAATTTTCCCTTTCTGTTTGCTATCATATTATCTCTGACCATGATTTAAGCTTTTGTATCATGGGAGCTGAGTTTCCAGAAAGAACTGAAAGCCACTGGTTCTTTTAAGCATGGCCGTATTTTTTGGAGTAGTGGTAGTAAGATTCAACATTATTTAATTCAAAGTCTCATAATAGTCTTGATTTCATTTTCACTAAAAGGTCAATAAATGCTGGGAATGCTGGCATACACCTTTAATCCCAGCACTTGGGAGGCAGAGGCAGGTGGATCTCTGTGTGTTCAAGGCCAGCCTGGTCTACAGAGCGAGTTCCAGGCCAGCTGGGGTTACAGAGAAACCTTCTTTTAAAAACACCCCCCAAAAAGTCAATAAACAGAATTTGACAGTTTAAATTTCTAAATCCCTCACTAAACCTTTTGAAAAATAATAATTATTATTACATAATATATAAATGCAATGACTTTGGTACATTTATGTAACAGAATGATAAATGACTTTTTCCTGCTCTTCTGTTTTTTTTTTTTTTTTTTTTTTTTTTTGGAAACCTAAAGCAACAAGTACAACTGGTCTAAGTACTGGTCCATTCCAAAGGAAACCTCCCACCCCCTTTCCCCTAGAATATAACTAGCTTCTACCTCTAGGAATTGGGAAAGCAGAAGCAAGTCTCTCAATAAACCCAGCCCCTTAGTCCCTGGTCATGGAGCTATTTCTTTCAGCTGCTCGGAGAGGATGAAGGTATTCCTTCCCCTGTAGGTGGGGTGCTTAGTCCAGCTGAGCTCTGATAAAAATTTCTGTCTAATCAGAGAACCAAGGCAGCTACATGTGTTCTGAGAGTTGGAGTCCTAGGACTAGACTATTTGTTCTTTATTTGGGGCAAGGAAATTGGTTTTATATTATGGTTCTTCTCTTGTCTGATTCCTGACATTCCAGGACTTGCTTTTGGTATGCAAAATCTAGCTTTAGAAATTCCAAATGAACTGGCATGTTACTCCATGCTTTTCAGAATCTCATCCCTCCGGAGGCTGAGGCAGAAGGACTGCCATGAATTCCAGCCAGACGATACTAAATAGAGAGATGAGGATGAGCCTGGGCTCCATAGAGAGATCCTGTCTCAAAAACTAGAAAAACAAAATCAAAACAACAACAACAAAACAAAACAAAGATAGGAAATTCCAAATGAAACCTTTGCTCTCAGCTGATAGCCTGTCCCTCAAGTGTCAAAAGTACTGAGATTTGGAGCTGTTTGTCGTATATAGCATAAAGCAGACCAGAAGGTCAAAAGCCAGAAGGCATGGATTTGTGTGTGTGTATAGGCACTGAAGGAAGGAATCTCATAATGCATTATCCTGAGCTGGTGCATTTTATTTAGAGGCTCTGAAGGGATGTAACCGAGATCCCCATCCCACTGCTCTGACATCACTGTTTAAGCAGACTGGCTTTGAGCTTGGCAGTTGTCCTTGCTCTGAAGCCTCCTGAGCACTTCTAGATTGCAAACTCAAACCCCCAAACCAGCTTAGTGTACTTCATGCTTTCTCTCAATTATGGCCTCAAGTGATTAGTTTTATATACTTCAAGACAAATTAGAGGAGAGATTCAGTGCTTGACTTTATGTCTAGAACAATTAGATAAGAGTTTAATTTTTTTTTTTTTTTTTTTTTTGGTCTTTTCCGAGACAGGGTCTCCCTGTAACCCCAGCTGGCCTGGAACTCACTCTGCAGACCAGGCTGGCCTTGAACTAACAAAGATCTGCCTGCCTCTGCCTCCCAAGTGCTAGGATTAAAGGCATGGGCCAACATACCCAGCAAGATTTTAAACTTTTTAATCAAGAAAATAATACCATTTTATCCATGAAAACAATATTAAACTTAAAAGTTACATAAAGATCTATTCAATACAGTTGCAAAGTCTGAAAGGTTTCAGTAAAAATAAATAAAATTTCCTCTGTGTTTAAGACATGTTCAATGATAAAATTTCCCTCTTCTGCAAAAAAAAAAAAAAAAAAAAAAAAATGCAAACATATCAGAAAATAAAGTGGAAAAAAGTAAGGTACTTTTGACCAGAGACTAGATATCATAAACTACCCTATAGTGATATGAAATAAAATATTCTGAGAATTTTTAAAGTAATTTTAAGCCTTTTATTTCTTTTATTTCTTTTTTTTAAAGTATAGTTATTATTTTTTATGTGTATGAGTGTACTGTTTGCATGTAGGTTTGTGCACCCATGTTGTGCAATGCTGAGGAGGTCAGAAGAGGGCATTGGATTTCTCCGGAACTGGAGTCAAAGATGGTTCTTAGCCGCCATGTGGGTGCTGCAAGAGCAGTTGGAGCTCTTAACCACTGAGCCATCTCTCCAGCCCCTAAGCCTTTTATTTCTAAGTGTATATTTAAAATCCCTTTAAGGGTTCACCACGAGAACTTCCCATGCTAGTTGAAATAATAAATTGTAATGCTCTTGAACTTCTAAAATTATAACCTATTTCTACTCTTAAATATTATTTAAAGTGGATTAAATAATACCATTCTATTATCAATGTGAAAATTCAAGCATTATGCTAATAGACACCCATACAAATAGATTCCTGCATGATATACTTCTCTTGAAGAAGATTTAAAATCTGGTCTCAACCATTATGTTTTTGCCCATAAGCATCTAAGTAGTTTCTGATGTTTGGATATTATGCAAATGATTTTTCTAAATATCTGGCATGTACTTTTGTATTTATTTGAATGTTAAATTGAATTTCATGATACCCAGTTGGGAACTAAAAAACTTAAGACTATAAACTAACTATAACTGCTTTCTATTTTATATCGGTCTTCATTTCATAAGTTTGACATAAAGAAATATTTTCTCAAATATGTATGTGATTTCTTCATCTTTGCAAGTTCTTTGTTTCCAGAAACTGTAAGAATCATATGAGAATGATAAATATGTTCAACATGCTAAATTTTATGTTTCCTCAATTGTAATAATAAATTCCAAGTGGTATGGATCAAAACTCCTCTTCTCAGACTTAGGATGTAGCTCAGTCAGTATGGTGCTTGCTTAGCATGCATGAAGCCCTGGGTTCCATTCCTAGTACCACATAAAAGTGGGCATGGTGAGGGATAGAGATTAGAATAAATGGGCAATAGGCAGGAGACCCTAGCCTTAGCAGAGGAACTATTGGCTGCTGATAACTCCTGGGTGAGAGAGAGGTGATCTTCTTTAAGTGAGTGGTGCTAGATAGGTTGGAAAGACTCCAGTAGATGAACTCATGCTGAAAGACAGCTAGCTGGGTATACAAACTTGACTCCATTCTCTTTAACATATAAGACAGAATGCTTGAAATCCTTTGGGCAGGCTATGGGGTGGGGTTCAGAGAGGAGAGGTTGAAATATGATTAAAATGTAAAAAAATGTATATAAAATCCACAAAAATTCAATAAAAAAGATACATTGAAAAAAAAAAAGTGGGCACACCAGCAATCCCAGTATTGGAGAGGTAGAGGCAAGAAGATCAATAATTTAGTCTCATTATCAGGTCCATATTGAATTTGAGGCCAGTTTGGAATTCATGGGATCTCTTCTGAAAAGCAAAAAGAATCCAAAGCAAGGAAGCAAATAAACAAACATCCCACAGAAACCAACCCTATTCTAATCATTAAAGAGAGCGGCACATTCAAATAAAGAGCAATCTAGCTATCTAAGATGACTCTTAAGATAGTTACAAAATCCCAGTCGAATTGTATTGCATACCAAGTTGGAGAGATGGCTCAGTTTTTTTTTTTTTTTTTTTTTTTTTTTTTTGGTCTTTTAGGAGACGGGTCTCCCTGTAGCCCCAGCTGTCCTGTGAACTCACATTATAGACCAGGTTGGCCTTAACTCAAAGATCCGCCTGCCTCTGCCTCCCAAGTACTAGGATTAAAGGCGTGCGTCACCACATCTGGCTAGATGGCTCAGTTTTGTTTTTCCCCTTTTCTAAGCCTGGGAACAATCTGTGGAAGAGGGGGGCGTGGTAGAATGTAAGGGCTGCGATTGGGGTGGTGAATGGTGAAACTACACAATATAGATTGGACACTCATTTGATCAACTTGTGAACATCAAGCCCCCCCTGCTGGATGGTGGGACCCTGAGCTGTGTGAGTTTGGGCCACACTGCTTGAAATTGGTTTTACATGAAGGATGCTTGTACTCACAAATTATCCACTTATTGTTAAAAAAAAATGAAAACAAAACAAAACAAAAAAGCGAGAAAGATGCAGAAAACTTACGGCAGGATGCAGATCTGGGATGGGTAAGGGTGGGGTCGGGGGAAGGGAGAGGGGATATATGCCTTAACTGATTGGAAAAGATGTATGAAATTACACAAAGCATCAAAAAAAAAAAAAAAAAAAGAGTACTTGTTCTTGAGGTGACCTAGGTTTAGTTTCCAGCAATAATGTACCAGTTCACAACCATCTGTAACTCCAGTTCTAGGGGACATAAGACCATTTTGGTCTTGTGGTGACCTAGGTTTGGTTCCTAGCAATAACATGACAGTTCATAACTGTCTGTAACTGTATATCTTAGGAACACAGTGCCATCTTCTGTCTCTTGGGTTCTTGCATACGTGTGGTGCTCATAAACTCATGTAAGCAGATAAATTGTAAAAAAAACTTTAAGGTCAAGCTGGGGGGGGGCACCCACCTTTAATCTCAGCATTTAGGAAGCAGAAGCAGGTAGATCTCTGTGAGTTCAAGGCCAGCCTGGTCGACATAGTGAGCTCCAGATCAGCTGGCACTAAAGGGAGAACTTGTCTCAAAAAAGACCAAAAAAAAAAAAAACTTTAACCATTTTTGTTTACTTTTTTATTCTGCTCTGATCCACAGTAGGCACAGCTAACTGTTCCAATACCATCACATTTCCTGTGGATTCAGGCCAAGGAGAAGCATCAGCAGGGGTGGGAATGGGAGAAGAGTATCAGCTCCCTTTCCCTGCGCCACCCTTTCTTTCCTGTCTGTTACTCCTTTGCTGAAGCACCCAGTTTCCATCAGTCTTCTCTGTATAGCTATCCACTCTGATTCTGGAACTCCTTCCCTTTCCTTCTTGCCCTGAAGGTCAACGGATGACAATGGTTTCCCACAGGATTGCTTTATGGGAGCAACCATATTCTTCAAATTCCTTAAACTTAAACATCTTTATAAATAATATCCGTATTAAATTATCTGGTTTGAATAAACCATTTGCTTCTTTTTTTTTTAATTTTGTTTTTGTTTTTGTTTTTTTAATAATGTTTAATTTTTTAATTTATTTTCATATGTGTATGAATGTACTGTCTGCATGTAGGTTGGTGCACCCGTGTCGTGCAATGCTGCGGAGGTCAGAAGATGGCGTTGGATTCCCCTGGAACTGGAGTTAAAGATGGTTTTCAGCCGCCATGTGGGTACTGGGGATCAAACCCGGGTCCTCTGCAAGAGCAGTCGGCACTCTTAACCAGTAGGCTATCTCTCCAGCCCCAACCATTTGCTTCTTATCAGGACTCTGAGTAATACATAGTATGCTTTTGTATTAAAGCAATGATTTTATACACAAATTCAAAGTTCAACTCATTGCTAGTTTTTCACAATCTCTAAGCTCTTTTTTGATATCGCATTATCCAGAGATTCTGTGTTGTTTAGTATTACCTAGACTGCTCTTCCATTGTTTACCTTCCTTTTTTTTTTTGTCTTTTGGAGACAGGGTCTCCCTGTAGCCCCAGCTGTCCTGGGACTCACTCTATAGACCAGGCTGGCCTTGAACTCACAAAGATCTAGCTGCCTCTGCCTCCTGAGTGCTAGGATTAAAGGTGTGCATTTACCTTCCTTCTTGAGCATCTTAGTCCTATTTTTGCTTTTTGAAGTTTTTTCAATAATTGGTTTTCTTTCCATGATTTAACTTTTTAATTTTTTTTCTTTAGAACTAGGCTTAAATGTTGACTTAAAATATTTGAAAATGTGAAAATTCTTGTTTAGATGTAATCTTAAGAATTCAGATGAAGCCGGGCGTGGTGGCGCACGCCTTTAATCCTAGCACTTGGGAGGCAGAGGCAGGCGGATCTTTGTGAGTTCAAGGCCAGCCTGGTCTACAGAGTGAGTTCCAGGACAGCTGGGGCTACAGGGAGACCCTGTCTCGAAAAAGACCAAAAAAAAAAAAAAAAAAAAAAGAATTCAGATGAAACAGATCCTTGGAGAAATCTTTGCTATTTTAATTTCTTAAAACCTTGTAAATATCATGAAAGATATTTTGTAGGTTTGTGAGTGTAGTTAATCAAAAGCTGCAACGTTTAAATTTTCCACATTCCTACTACGTCATTGACTTTTCTCAGAAGTTGGTGGTATTTGAAATCCCAAGAACACAAATGTAAGTTATTCAAAAATGATAATGAACTATGACTAGGACACAGAGTTTATAGAGCTAAGTCAAAGCTATAAGAGCTTATCACAGGAATGTTTTCCTAATTCAGTGAGTGATAACATCCCTCTAAGATTTGCCTTTTCTGCACCATCTTGTACTTAGCATCTCAGGAACCTAGGACATGGAGTTTGATAATAAGAGAGCCCAGCTCTTCATTCTTATCTTCGCTTTCAGGGTCAACACTGCTGCAGTATCTTTTTGAAACTGTCACCAGGATGCTTTTTCTAAAACAAATTATGGTGTCCTGAGATTTTCAGTAGTTTCCTTTCCCTACAGATGAAGTTCAGGTCTTCTCTCAGAGCTTACCAGCACACTCAGGTATTCGAGCTTTCTCATTTTTATCTTGTTTTTTTTTTCAGGCTTCTCAGCTTTTGATCACACTATTTATTTTTCCACAAACATCTCATTCCATCTTGCAAGTCTGTCACACACCCAATCTCCTTTCAAAATTCAGCTCACACTTTGAAAATATGACTAGTTTCTAAGTTGTTAACATGTCCTGCCCTGAACATGAAAGAATATATTTCTATTTTAGTGCCCAACCTTCATTTATTTCTTTATTTACTATGTGCATTTCCTAACACTGTACTGTGAGCTCCTTAAGGGTAGTGACACTGGCTTATTCATCACTATGTTTCTTGCCTCAGCTCATTGCCTGGCATTGGAAGTTCTCAAAACTGACCGTACAGTGAATGATGATGGAACTTCCCCACAGGTCTGATCCCAATCACCCCTGTTTCCTAACAGGAAACTAGTCTGGGTCTTGAAGCAGCCATTGTTTTATATTTGAACTAAAAAATTAAAAGGTGACTCTAAGTGGGAGGGAAGAAATGCTTCTTCCTTACAAAAGAATTCCAATTTAAAAACATGTAAAAACTGTGAAAAGAAATAGAAAAAAAAAAAAAAAAAAAAAAAAAAAAAACAGTTACTAGAACCCTACAGTAATATTTGCTGTAGGAGAGATCTATCTATCAACCCATGTTAAAATTTTGGGGTGAAGTTTAAGGAAAAAAAGATAGGATACTTGCAGGGCTTTAAAATAACTCTCCCAAGTATTAATTCCAAAGAGAATACTATGTTTACAGTGGAGAAATCTAGTAAGCATCACTTTTAATGTTAGAGTCACCAGTGTGAACTCATCTTGTACCTCCATTATAATGCAATGAGGACACTCAGAATGTGGTAAACCTTCCCTGAACTCATCACCCACCGTAACCATGAGAAATCTGCAAAATTTGAGTGGCAGTCTATAAAATATTCAATCACTGCCCTTCAAAGGTGTCAAAGTGATGAACGAACAAGATTAGAAGACACTGAGCTATAAATGCTATGTGGGACTTTGGATTGAAAATGGATATTAGTAGAAAATTGGTAAAATTTCTGAATAACTTCTATAGTTAAAATAAAAATATATATGTATGTAGTAGTCATCTATCATGAAAAGTATCTTCTGGTTTTTTAAAGAAAAATCAACAGATAAATTTTTTAATGACAGATACTGTTTTTCTCTTACTTTTTTGTCACATTGATTCAGATTCCAGACAAATTGGAATTGTTATATGAAAACAATAGCTTTATCTGTTTCTCCTTACAGTTAGCTTACACTTATTTGCTGGACTGTATCAGGTTCTTTGTATTTATTAACTCAATCTTGCCAATGCAAGATTGTTTTAGAAATGAGAAAACAGTTATTAAAGGAGAAATTATTTGCTGAGATTTCATAACCAAAGAATGGAAGAAGTGAAGCAGTAGTCGATGCTTCAAAACTTTGTTAGGCTTTTACCTTTAAAAATATAACAGTCTATAGCCGGGCGTGGTGGCGCACGCTTTTAATCCTGGCACTTGGGAGGCAGAGGCAGGCAGATCTTTGTGAGTTCAAGGCCAGCCTGGTCTACTGAGTGAGTTCTAGGGCAGCTGGAGCTACAGGGAGACCCTGTCTCAAAAAGACATATATATATATATGTATATATCAGTCTAAACTTTATCTATATAATAAACACACGGCATAATTCAAGAAATAAAATTTAAGCTGTGGAAACTTCAAAAACTTTTATAAAGACAAATCCATATATTTATTTACATTTTGTTAATTTTCCCCAACCAATAACACAGTACAAAAAAACTAAGAAGAATTTAATTTTGTTAATGAGTATGTAAATGTATCATATTCTTTGATTGCATAATGTACATATATTCAAACAGAGCCCTCTATTTGCAGTTAGTGAAGTTCACATGAAAATCTTTAATGATTTATTTTTCCCTGGCAGGACACCGTCAGCTTATGTAAATGATTTGTGTGATTTTTGCAGTTGCTTCAGGCAGCTTTCATTTTTGAAACTGAGCAATGGTCTTATGCAGTCACACCCTTAGTAAACCAGCCAGTTTCCCCTGCACTGATAGTACTTTATCTGTGTGTATTCTCAGACTGTCAGGTTGGAGAGACTGTTGACTCAGAAGCAGAATGACATGTCTCTGTTCTAGCAATTCCTGCCACAGATTGCCTTTCACAAAAAAGGCACTCTTTGAGTTATTTTGTAATAGAAGGCTACTCCGTGAGAGGAGGTTGTTAGTGTGATAGGAACCAATATCCCTTTTGCATTTTAAAGTATGATGGCATTTCCTAAATCGTATTATGTCTGTCTCAAGCGTGTAGGTGACTCACTTTGTTCTGCTTTTCTGGCAGGCCCTATCACCAGGCATGGGTGAATTGTGATATAGAATTCTGAACAGAATTACAGAATCTGCCTTCTAGTGAAAGACTGCAAATCTTATAATCAAATAAAAATCAAATAGAAGAATTTTCCTTTACCCAAAATCATTTTACGCTATGTACTTTGTACTTTTTTGAGGAAAAAATAACATTCCATTTGCAAATAAAATTTATGTCCAGGCTGTATTTTGGTATTTGAAATAGGAAAGTAAAATGTCCTCTAAACAATAGTTCCTCACACAGATAACACTTCTTTGAGCAAACTTTCCTGCCCTGCAAACACTGTGGCAGGGAAGCTCACCTCAGGACACGGTTCCTAGAGTAAGACCAGCCTTTCCCTGAAAAGGAATCCGAGCAGCTCTCTCCTGGTCAAGACTGGACTCCACAGAAGACACTTGTCTACTGCAGTGTGGAGTGCTCATGAGCTGGAATTGAAGTACAGAGGTGACCCTGTATTTGTCTATTTTTTTTTCCTGTTCCCTAAATGCTATTTATCTGTGTAGAAAATGGACCTTTTATTCTTAGCAAAAACTGGAGGGTCATGGAGTGGCAATTTCACCCGGGGGGGGGGTGTAAAGATACCATACAAATGTTTGCAGGAGTCCATTCTTGTCAAGATGGCAAAACATCCTTTTCCAGGATCAGAATAAAAAAATTTACTGATGAAACGTGTTCAAGTAAATTGATATGTAAGCTTAACACACTTCTAACAGAAGAGTTTGAGGGTCAAAGGTAGAAAAGAGAAAGATGTGATAAGAAAGCAGAAGGATTCCAAAGTTCAACTGGAAATGTAATCTAGAAAGGACGTGTAACTTTGAAGGGATGAAAAAACAATGAAGAAAACTTTAACGTAAGAGATATTTGAAACTATTACAGGCTGAAGGAATTAAGCAGGTTCTAGTGCATGAATACTAATAGGACAGTACTACTGATAGCTTGGATAGCAAATCAAAGATTCTCTTCTTGGCCCTCTTCAAGCAAGCCTTGTAGATACTTGGCAAGAAGGTGAGGTTGACTTTGTATAGAAAACATGCGCATTTCTGGAGACTTGCAAGCTTCAGTGACTTGACTGGAGAGAGATCTTGGCTGTTTTTCAGTCTTAAAAGGGTGAATGGTGAAACTACAGCAATGTAGTCTGGACACTCATTTGATCAACTTGATTGAACAAACAACCTGTCACCCCCCACTGGATGGTGGGGCTGTAGGTGTTTGGGCACAACAGCCTGCAGATAGGTTTTGCATGAAGGATGCTTGTACTCATGGATTATCACTTATAGCTAAAAATGAAAAAAAAAAACTGAGAGAAAGATGCAGGACAGTTATGGCAGAATGCATGATCTGGGATGGGGTGGGGGTGGGGGGGAGGGAAAGGGAAATAAGCCTGAACTGAATTGGAAAAATGTATGAAATGCACAAAGCATCAATAAAAACTAATTAAAAAAAATAAATAAATAAAAAGACTGAGAGAAAGATGCAGGACATGTATGACAAAACGCATGAACTGGGGTGGGGTGGGAAGAAGGGAAAGGGGAATATGTTTAAATTGAACAGAAAATGATGTCTGAAATACACAAAACATCAATAAAAGTATTATATTAAAAAAAAAGGGTATTGTTTAGGAGTTTTGTCTTGCTATTTGACTTGGAAGTTTTGGCTAGGACTTTAATTTATATGTAAATTAAATATAATAAAGATTATTTCTGAAATCACTGGTAATGGTTGGACCATTCAAACATGAAATGTTGGATACCTAGTTACTATTCTGTGGGAGCAGAGAACAAAAATTTTATACTTATACTTGCAAAATAACTTGATATTTCTGTGTGCCTATATATGCATATTCATACATAAAAAAATGTATGTATATATTGGTTAAATTGTTTCTAAGCCTCACAAAAAGAGAGATAAATCATAGTGCCCTACATTTCAGGGCCGACACTTTTGGAGTGTCTCATAGACCACAACAAGCCTTGGAGAGTGCAAAAGTATGAACAATGGTATTCTTGGGGTAGGTTCACAGATGATATTTACTTCCTCTTTTGCACTTGCCCTTACTAATTATTTTCACAAAATAGATGTTGCACGTTCTTCATTATAAAGACAAAAATAAAGCACTTCTTTTAGAATGTGTAATAAAATGATAGAAGCTGGAAAATAACTGGGCATAGTGGCATACACCTTTAATCCCAGCACTCAGGAGGTAGAGGCAGGCGGATCTCTGTGAGTTCAAGGCCAGCCTGGTCTACAGTGCGAGCTCCAGGCCAGCTGGGACTAAAGGGAGACCCTGTCTCAAAAAGACCAAAAACAAAAAAAGTTGGAAAATAAATAAAATGTATATATTAACTGTGGAATCCAAGTCTCCCTAGAAACTCAAAGGTTATTTGGCTATTGTTGCACATAGCACAAATTCCCTTTTTCATGTGAAATTGAGGCCGAGATACTAATTGCATCTTGATAATTATTTCTTATCAGAAAGAGTTGTCAAACATAGTAATTAAGAGCAAAATAATCAGCATATTTTGGAGCTATTTTAATAACTGGCACTCAAATGGCTATTGTTAACTTAAAAAACAGCTAACTTTCAATGTAATACCATTATTCTTTTTTGTTGTTGTTTTGATTTGTTTGTGAAACGTAGTTTTCTTATGTAGCTCAGGCTGGCCTCAAACATGTTATATTATTTCTTTTCAAGGCTGGAGAGAAGGCTCAATGGTTAAGAGCACTGGCTGCTCTTGCAGAGGACCCAGGATCAGTTCTCAGAATCCACAGGGCAGATAACAAACAACCTTTCATAAATCTAGTTTCAGAGGATTTGACACTTTCTGACCTCTGCAGACTCTGCACAACTTAGGTGCACTTAGAAACATGCAAGCAAAACACTTATACACAAAAAATAAAAATAATAAAATATTTTTTAAAACATGTTATACTATTTCTTTCTTCATTGCTGTGACAAAAAATCTCTAACAAAAGCAATTTAGGAAAAGAAGAGTTTACTTTGTTCGAAGTTGAGGCAACAGCCTATCATGGCAGTGGAGGAGTTGGGGTTTGCATAGTACTGTGGGGCTGGTGGTCACACTGCATCCCAATCAGGAAGCAGAGAAAAGTTAATGCTGGTCCTCAGCTCATTTTCTCACTGTCGCCTTGATTTCTGTCTGGGATGCAGCCCATAGAATGATCTGGTCCCTATTCAGGGTGGATCTTCCCTCCTCAATTAAACTTCCTTATAAATTCCCTCACAGACACACATAGACTTTTTTTCCCCACCTATGTTAAATCCTGTCAAACTGACATTCTATCACAGTCTTGATCTTCTTGCTTCAACCTCTAGAGTGCTAGAATTATAAGGGTGCAACATCACTCCAGCTGTCAATCAAAACCAGTCAACTATCTTTTTATTTAAGTAAGAGAAACATGAAGGTGGCCTGAGCAGGAAAATTACTTTTAAAATTATTTTAAAAGGCTGCTCATATTTTCATGAAAGTATATATGTAAAAAAACAGATGCAAAGAATTTTCAAATGGAAATCTCAGGTAACTGCCATTGGTAGAATTAAGCATGATCTAGTGGTCACATCCTGTTATGCTTTTGTGACCTTTCACCTTGCCCTCTTCATCTTCCTTCCTCATTTCCTGAGGCATACTATAACTATGGTTTAAAATATTGCTTGGTTTTAGTGTTGTAAAAATATGGCTTTAACATCTTTGAGATTTTTATATCTCTGTTTTTTCATAAAGCAGTTTATATCAAAAGTTAGGTTATACAATAAACTAAGGAATAACAAATTTAGAGACTTTAAACATTGTGAGAAAATAAAACAATGAATAATTCTGAGCACTCTGGTGCACTATAGCACTATGAGCACATAGCACTATGCTCGGTGAAAATTCCTGCATATTCATTCCTCCATCCCATGATGTATATATACATTTTAGCCACAATTTTTCTTTCCGTTTAGCAACTTCCAAATCTCATAGGTAGGCAACATAGATAAGGAACATAGACCTCTAAATTAAAAGCTGTAGCAAGTCTCCATGAAATTGTTTCAACAGAAAACTGAGGAGGAGGTTAGCATAGTAAAGAACTATTACCGAAAGGGAGTGGGTTGTATCTCCAAGAACCTGGAAGTGAGGTCTATAAAGGCAGGGAGCTCTCAACATGGAGTTAAGTGAGAAAGGGGTTAAAGGTCCTCTTGAAAACTAGCAAGGCATATGAACAAGAAATAAGTACATGCTATGGCATTTCCCCACTAATTCACAGATAGGGCCTTATGATGCTTGATCTCTGTAACCTAATTTGTTCTTTGGCTCTGTACTTGTTTAAGAGGAGCTGTTCATTAAAATTGATTTATTGTTTCTCAAACTAAGGTCAATGCATCCTAGTGTATTCTTAGGAATGTAGAATGCTCTACTCGAATCCATTGCATTAACACACGCGCGCGCGCACACACACACACACACACACACACACGCACACCTATTTATAAGTATATAATGATTGGATTGTCTGATCATTTCCTATTCTTAAGCACAAGGCTACAATTTGCAAAGTTTATGCTCATGCTGATAAAAATTGATCATGTAAATGTGTTAAATGTTAAATTACTAGTGATTGGTCATGAATTATTGAACGTTTATTTACAGAAAAATCAACTAGCATTATCTTCAGATGAGTATTTCCATTGTAAATCTTTTTTTCTCTTTTCTTTCTGTTTTCGTCTTTTTGAGTTGGCCCCCACTTATCTCAGTCTATCCTCGAAATAGCGGTGTAGCTGGGGATGCTCTGAACTTCTGATCTTCTTGCCCAGATGTCCCGAGTGCTAGGGCTGCACATGTGTTCCTCCATGCTCGGTTTAAGAGGTTGGAGCTGGATAAACCCTCTATGAACTGAACTACACCCTCAGCCTCTCATTATAAATTCAATGTATACTTATTTATTTTGATAAAGAGAAAACAGAAAATCATGGGCCAAGCATGGAGAGGCCTAATTTCTGATCTTAGCTCAGACAACTCTTAACTGGAGAAAATCATCTAATATTCCTGGACTTCAGTTGCCTGTGTTCACAACCAGGGAGTTTGATGAGCATGGTGGGCTCTGAACAGTTTTCATTCTTTTTTTTTTTAATTTTTATTTTATTTTATTTATTTATGTGTATGAATGTACTGTTTTGCGTGTAGTTCTGTGCACCCGTGTCGTGCAATGCCGCGGAGGTCAGAAGAGGGTCTCGGAATCCCCTGGAACTGGAGTTCTCCTGGAATTGGAGTTACAGACGGTTCTCAGCCACCATGTGGGTGCTGGGGATAGAACCCGGGTCTTCTGCAAGAGTGGTCGGTGCTCTTAACCACTAGGCCTTCTCTCCACACACGAGTTCGATTCCCAGTTTTCATTCTTAAAACTGAGAGGTTGTATTTTTCCTGATACAAAAAGCATCAGAGATAAGAAAATTAACCTAGTCACAAGATTTTGAGGGGCACAGGGTGAGAGGATTTCCACTACCATCTAATCTCTTCTAATTACAGAAAAACATGGGATGTAGGAACTAAATTCTTACATTGTCCTTCTCTGTCTGACTCTCGTCCAACATAACTCCTGTACATGTAATGCCGACTGCTGTGAGCTATATTATGTAATTCCTTTCTCCAGTTGTCATTGAATAGAGTGTCCTGGGCAACAGAAGACTAAGAATGGGGATTGGAATGGATTCTGGTCTGTCTGTCTGCCTCTGAGCACTGATTTCCACTACGGCACATTATAATGTTAACCTTGTAAAATGACTTATGCCTGTTTCTTTCTATTTTCACATTTAAACTAAAATTGAGTCAACTAAATTCTAAAGAATTATCCTCAAAGAATTCCTTCAGCGAGGACACCTCTCTGCTCTTTTCCTAAGCAGAGCTTTACCAGGCTCATTAAGAATGGTTTACTGTTACCCTCTCTACACAGAAGTCCTGAAGTCTGACATAAACATCAGAAGGTTGCAAATAAGCATAATGTAGTTGTAAAGGCAATTTTCTTTCCTTTTTTTCCTTTCCTTTCCTTTCCTTTCCTTTCCTTTTTTTTTTTTTAATAATTTGCAAAGATTCAGGCTGAGTTTAAAATATGAGGAAAAAAAACGTCTAGTCAGAGCAGCAGCAACCTTGTTTCATGGTAAAGGCTGTGGGAAGGCACGCCTCACTCATTTTTGCGCCTTTCTTTTTATACTTTCCCCTAACTAAACCGCAGAGGTGTTTTAAATTCTTAAGAAACACAGTGTCTCAGGGAGGAGGGTCAAAAGGAAACGAGGCGCAGTGGGGGTGGGGAGGGGACCACGTCTTTGCTCTGTCCTGGGTAGGGGACCATCCCTACTACAAACCGGTTTGTCTCGGATCACACCTCCAGGCCCTCGGGTTCTGCATGCAAAGGGGGGCTGGTCCAGGGTGCCTGGAGAAAATCAGCATCGAAGACTAAAGAAGGCCAGCTGATCAGCCGCGTCCGGTTTGCAAGTGTCCACAGAGACCGGCGAAGTGCGCCAGCTGGAGTCTGAGGGTTTCCTTCTGGCCGAGAGGGGGAGCCCGGCGATCCCTGCCCGAGCGACCCGGAGTCCCGAGCCCCAGCCGGCAGCGCGAGTTTGGGTTTAGGCTGATTAGGAAGAGGAGGGAGGGGGCAGAGGACGCAGAGGGAGGGGACCCGAGCCCGAGGGTCCCGAGTCCCGCGGAGCGTCGACGCAGAGAAACTTTCCCTGCGGCCTCGGAAGCACGATCCCGGCTGCGGATCCCGGGAGCTCTCCCTGCCGGCCCGGAGCGCAAGCGGCCGCATCCCTGGGCGAGCCACGGTACGCAGCAGCCCGGGTCATCCCTGATCCCGCCCCGGGGCCAGGTGGCGCGGAGCCGCGGGGAAACTGACGTCCGGAGGGAGGCGGGCGGCGGCCAGACCCACGGCCAGCGCGGGGAGAAGGGCTCTGAGCCTGGCCGCTGTCCGGCAGGTTGCAAAACCCAGGAGACCGAGCAGCGCAGCGATCCCGGGGCAGGGGAGAAGGCTGGGACCTGTTGATGCTGGCAGTGGCGGTGCTGGAGGGAGGACGGGGAGAGCAGAGGGTCTCGGGCGCAGCGTTCTCCTCCCGGAGGCTCTCTGGTAACTTTGGGTGGCGGTGCGGGTGCGCAGGGGCTGGAAGGATTCGGTGGGGACCCTGGAGTCACCCGCTGCGGGTGCACCGGGCAGAGGAGCATCGCCTGGTCACCGAGAGGCGACCGGGGCGCCAACTTCGTCCGGCGTGGCCTCGCTTTTGTTGGCTCACCGGGAAAATGTGGGCGTGGGGGCGGGGAGGCGCGAAGCTCGGCTTCGCAGAGGGTACTTTAAAGCCCCACTGGGGCAGGATGTCCACCCTGGACCGGTGTCCACGCGGCTGCCCTTCGGTTGGGCAGGTCGGGTCACTGCTCTTGAGCGCTCTGAGTTGGCGGAGCGAGGGGCGCCGGCCGCGGCAGTGGTGAGGTCTTGGTCTTTTTGTCAAGCTCACTTGCTCGGGTCCACCTCCCGGTGGCCTTGCTCACACGCTTCAGAAGCCAGCCCAGGCGGTTCTGTCCTGGGGCTGCTGGGCTGACTTCCCTGTGTGCTGCAGGGAACTCTGGGCAGTCTAGTTTTCTTGGAATGTGTTTACAATGTTGAATGGGACTTGAACAGGAAGCTGGACGCTGCAGCTAGAAATAGCGTGCCAAGGTAGAGTAAGGAAGACATTGCTGCTGTTGAGCTTAGCGGGTGCACTTGGTAAGCGCTGGGCGAGCTCCCAAATGGGGACTGGCGGTCAAGTTGAGTACCCTTTACTGGATCTTAGTTTTTCCAAACTGAGTTCATCTTCCTTTCATTTGCAATTAGAAAATTACATACATTATTACAGTCTGCAAGTTTGACAACATATAATGCAATCAACTGAAAGATTTAATGAATTTATTATGTGCCGCTTTTAAAAATGCCACATCAGTACTTAAGAATAAAAACTTTTGTAGAGTATTTCAGTTTTACCTATATTATTAATGTCTAGGGCTTGCAGGTGACCAGGATGCTGATGAATTTGTGTAGTTCGTATGGGTGATTAGTTATGTAAAGGAGCTGAGATTAGAAGTTACAGTGAATGTTAGGAGGTAGGTAATTCAGAGAGGAATTGGACAATTTTCAATGTGCAAATTGCCTGCTTTGCCTGCCAGCCGTTCTCTCCTTCCCCCGCACAAACAAGTAGCCTTGCTAGAAAACCCAATTGAGGGAGTTCAGTCACTGGTGACTGCAAGCCTTGTGGAAAACAGCGGCCAGGCTAAGGTGCTGCTGCTGCTCCATTGCATAATTAGGTCCCCTTGAGCTGTCCAGAAGTGTTTTCCAAATTTTTACGACTGACAAGGAAAGAAGAGAGGAATCTGGCGCTCAGCCAAACTAGACTGAGTTCAGTAGCCAGGCATGAAAGACTGGGGAAGTTGCAGGGGCAACTGGAAAGGAGCTGTTTCTTGTACTGGGGCTTAAGAAAGGGTTTTCTTTGGAAATGATTTTTTTTTAGATGACTAAGAGTGGCTTTATGGGGAAAAAAGTTGCAGTTGAGCTATCAGAGTGAAAAGAGGGTTGGAGGAGGGAAGTGTGACCCTTATCAAAGTTGCAGTGGAATAGCTGGGCTGGCACTGTTCCGATGCCCACACTTTGTTACTACCTTCGGTCTCCTCAAGATGGACTTAGTTTGCTGCAACTTCAGTCTTCGACCTTGACCTTTCTTCTCTGTTTTCACCGCCGCCTGTAAGAACTGAAGGGTTGGGTTCCGAGCAGATGGCTTTCCACCTAAATTGAATAATTCAATTAGGTATTCTCAAATAGCCTGGATTGGGGTCATAGAATGAAAGTGGAAAACTCATTCAGTTTGTCTTCCTTGTGTTTTAGAAGTGACCTCAGTAAAAAGGTCTTCTTTCACTTGAAGAAGTAGAAGTTAGGGTGATCTCAGCATTCACACTTTTCTGCTTCTTTTATTAAAAAAATATTTTATTTATAGTTTTTAAATTTTATGTGTATGAGTGTATAGAGGTAGGTGGAGCTCTGTCATGCAATGGTTGTGGAGGTCAGAAGAGGTTGCTGGATCACCTGGAACCTGATTTACAAACAGATGTTAGCCACCATGTGGGTGCTGAAAAATCGAACCTGGGCCTTCTGCAAGAGCAGCCGGTGCTCTTAAAAGCTGAGCTGTCTCTCCAGCCTGAACTGCTTCTTAATTCCAAATCGGCCATAGATTCAAAGACTTATGAGCAATTCCTAGCTTTCCTTTATGTATTAAAGTTGCTTCTGTTCCAGCTGTCTACTCTCTCTTTGCAACTGAGGGAGGTGGGTCTACTATAGGAACAGGAGTCGAGTGGTAAAACAACAACACAACAACAACAACAGCAAACAACAAATGTGCTTTGCATTTCTTCTAGATCAATGACTTTGAGTTTATGGCTGTCACCCTGCCCTCTGAGACTGACTTGATGAATCACCCTCTGCAAAGTATCTTTCCTGACTGTGACTTCAGTTTTTCCACTTGTAAAGAAGCTTTCCTTTATATAATTAGGAGCTCACCAAGAATGAAAGAGATGAAATAATGTTAATAGCTTTCAGACATAAAGGTCATGAGCTTTCTGACTCAGTTGGCTCAGTTGAGTTTATGGGAATGAAATAGGAATATTTAAATCTTGTATACACAGATAATAATGCTATGTCTGTGAATTACAAAAATTGCTACCTTTATACTTTAATCACAGCTTTAGTTTAATCATAATTTTTTTTAAGTTGGAAGATACTGGGTGAGATGTTGTTATTTTATAGGCTGAGTCATTTTCTTAAGCAGAAAAAAAAAAATTAGTAAATTCATTACTTTTATTTTACTTGATATTCAAGACCAGGTAGTTTTTAAGCCTAGTTTAACCTTTTCTTTTCAGAAGTGAACAAGGATCTATGCAAAATCTGGTTTGTTTACTTATTTATTTCTCCTGCGTTCGAGGCAGTGTCTCACCCCATAGTCAAAGGTGGCTCACATAACCTGGAAGTAGAGGCAATCCCGGACCCTTAGAGTACTAAGGCAATTTAGAAATAAGTCCCCATGCCAACCATCCATTCTTAGATATTGAGAGATTAAATTCCATTTGTAATGTGGAACTAAACTTGTCTGTTGATAGCCACGAACATTTCCTTAAGATTTTGGAGTCAATGATGAGGGATTTACTCAGTAAATAATTATTACATATCGACTACGAACTTAAGTTCTGTGCTCGAACTTTAGTACTACCGATTTGTGCTTGGTCCCTTTGTCATCTATGTGAATATCTGTAACTTATGAACTTACTAACTGTTGAAGCATTCTTTTCCTTTCAATCAATTAGTCCATCAACACTGAAACATACTGTTTTTATGGTTCGGTGTACTGTGTTGTATTCAGGAACATCGAGCTTTAAGATGGATAAGTCAGTTTAACAGAGAAGGCAGACTAAGTATGAATACATAATTTAAAAATAAAGCATTTGATAAAATTTTTAGTAATAGATCTTTATTTTTAGATTTTTTTACATTATCATGAATAATATATCAAAAGTAAGAGTACAGAGAATAAAGTAGTTGTACTGATATTTTAGATAAAAAGCACTATTGGTACTTTTTATTGACCCCCCCAGAGAACAAGTAAGTATTCAAGGATATATTCCAGTAATTTAAATGTAAAATATCTGATTTTGGCTTTTAAGGGTCCCATTTTTTTCTATTGTGTAACTGAAATGATTTTTCTTTAAATTTTACTTAGCAGAGTGATTTGTTTGTGATTTGAGCTACAATATTGCACTTTATCTTCTAAAACCTCTAAAGGATAAAAAAGTTATTTGTTTGAACATAATAATGAATGCAAAGGTAGTGATAGAAGCCAATTGCATGACTGCCAAGAGCCCTGGTTCCTAAACATATTAGAGGCTGGTGGACCTACTAGTGTTCGCTCTACTGCATGTACCAATCATGAAGCTTAAGTTAGTTCCTATGGGAGCCTAAAATATATTCAAATTGGAAGAGGAAAAAGACATTACCTTTGAACATAGAAATTACTCTACTTCCGGGCTGGAGAGATGGCCTAGCGGTTAAGAGCGCCGACCGCTCTTACAGAGGACCCGGGTTCGATCCCCAGCACCCACATGGCGGCCGAGAACCGTCTAAAACTCCAATTCCAGGAGAACTCCAGTTCCAGGGGAATCCGACACCCTCTTCTGACCTCCGCGGCATTGCACGACACGGGTGCACAAACTTGCATGCAGACAGTACATTCATACACATAAAAATTAGTAAACAAATAATATAAAAAAAAAAAAAGAAATTACTCTACTTCCAAATAGTAGAGATATGGAATTGAAGAACTGAAATTAGACCTTTATTTTTAAAGAGAATAGGTGACAGCCGTTCTTCCCAAATAAAACTCAGATAACTAAGTTTCTACTGTTTTCATCCTCTATTACTTGCTAATTTTGTGTTTGTTTTATGCTATGGAAGATTTTTTTGCTATTCTAATGATGCTTACCATGCATGAACCTTTTTTGTTGTTATCAAAATACAGTTGATTCACAAATTGTGTCAGAGAATTAATGCAAATATATGTTTTCATTGAGATGATATAATTGTGGTAAACTTGAAATTGGTTTTGTATTTAAATATTATATTCTTAAGAATAGTTTTAGAAATGCAGCTTCAACACATAATATGAATATGGGATTTAACTTCTGTGACAAATGGATTGCCACTGTATTTTGTACTATGTTGCAAAGTTTAATATGACTTTAAAAAGTCTGAATAGCCTCGTATTTATTTCCTAGGATCCATCTGAGAACATGTGTAGACTTAGGAAGCTTCTCTTGCTAGCAGTCCTGCTAAGGGAAGGGGAGCACAGTGGCCACCTGCAGTCATTGTGTGGAACTGACCCCTCAGTTCAGAGGTCAGTTGGTTAATTTTGTAACCCAACCTGAGAGGTACTTCCGACTCAGGTCCTTACCCTGGGAAATGGAACAGTTCCTGTCTGGCCATGCTTTCCCACCTGCCCAAAGACTGCTAGTCTGTGGACAGGAATTACAGGCTGATGGCTGTTGGTCTATCTTCAGCCTAAGCCCACTCACAATTCACTTCACAAGCTGGTGAACTGATAGGTCTCTGTCTAGCCCCATGGTACCGTCCAACCTTACGTTAGCTTACCAGGCTGGTAATCTGATAGACCCCAATCCAAACCACTAGCCACTGACACTCGAAATCCAGGCCTACTTCGGCCTGTATGAACATCTAGGAATTCTGTGTAATGATGGTAATGGAGAATTCAATTTATTGCCTGCTGCAAGTCACTTTTTTTTTTTTTGCAAGTCACTTTTATAAGCAAAATGATATCAGCTCCCAGAGCCAATTACAGACCCCCAGTTTCATGCCACAGCACTGTATACTGCTGCTCTGCACAGCATGACTGTGCATAGCATGACTGTGCATAGCATGACTGTGCATAGCATGACTGTGCATAGCATGACTGTGCCCTGAAGGATGCTGAAAACTAGCCCCTAATTCAAACTGGATCCTCCCACATGTAGATGATAATATTAATCTTTATTTAATCTCTTGTTGATAACATCATATAAATATATTTGCATATGTCTTCATCACATGGCTTCAGACAGAAAGTGTACACAATAGAACTGAAAATTTCACATTGCTTAGATGACCCATCTTTCCTTCTCTCTATGTCTTATTTTCACTCACTCTATCTCTGTGTGTATGTATATTTCTAATTCTGAGCTGTATATGTTCCTGGATGGAATCCTATTTGTGCTGGAAATATTTTCCTATAGGAGAAAAACACCATTTTTTTTTTTTAATGCTGTGAATTGAATTCAGGGTCCTGTACATCCTAGGCAATTACTTTACAAATGAGGAACATTCCTCATTTCTAATTGATATTTTTGAATCTAGTTTTAATAATTAATTTAGGATTTGTCCAGATAACTTTTTCTTGGTGTATTAGTTACTTTTCTAAAGGCAACTTAAAGAAGAGTTTATTTTGACTTCGAGAGGCAGAGAGGCATGGGCTGCTCATGGCAACAGGCAGCCAGAAAGGCTGAGAGGTCACATCTCCAGCATCATACACAACTCAGACAGTGACCAGCCCCCCATCCCCTTATAAACTCTCAACACTTAACCCTAGTGACATACCTCCTCTAGCAAGGCTGCACCTTCTAAAAACAGTGCCACTAACTGGGGAGAAAGTATTTAAATAAGCAATATTTGGGAACATTTCTCATTCAAAACATCATGTGGGGGATCTTTGATAATTTTTTCTTCAAATTCTAAAAGACATTTTCAAGCTTTCATTTTATACCTGTAAAGATAGAAAAAAATGTTTATTTCCTCTGATGATAATGCGGAAAACTGTTCTGATCCTGTCATGTGAGATTTGGACAGAGATGCAGTTGTCCATTGTAAGTAGGCAAATGCACAGCTTAGAAGATAGGTACTACTGATTCGTCCATAAGGTATTATTAGTAAGAATGGTGGGGTGGTGATATGGCTCAGTAGTTAGCAGCATTTGCTGAGCTTTGCAGAGAACTTGGGTTCATCTTCTAGCACTCATATAGTGGCTAACAACTTGCCTCTCCACCTACCTCTATGACTCAGTCTCCTTTTTCTTCTGAAGTTCAGAAAATAGCTTCATTAGAAGCTCTCTTCCTGGAGAGAAAATAATTATGAACTCTCATTAACATGGTAAGATTAATCACTGTGGAAAAAGAGACCGTGTCCAGCTCTCTGCACCACACCTGTTCAGTTCAGTCCTCTTCTGGTCTTCTGAAGGCAGCTCCCTGAAACAAAGTTGGTCATATGATGTTGACACAGTATATCAGGTAGTACATTGGAGCTTGTCAACAGACATCATCTTCCAGACTTCTCCAAACCCTTGCCTCTGTTCCTGCCCAAAACTTATTTAAGTTTCAGCCATCTGACTCTTCTTAGAGATTCATATTTTAGTTATAACTCTTGTGTTCTGACCTCCTCTGTTAACAAATTTCTGTACCCCTTTTCCTATTGAATCTGTATAGTCAGTTCTTTTCAAATTGAATAGAAGTTCTAATTAGTTAAAATATAAAATAGAAAAGTTAATGAATAGATATTAATTTTGTGAAAGACCATGGTTGAAAATAATTTAATTATTACGTTCCATATGATACTTGTTTCATAGGAATTTTAGGGTAGAAACCACAGCTCTGTAAGTCCCATCAAGCTAGACTTGATTACCTGCTCCAATGGAAGAGACAAGAAATGATGAAAGACAGAGAAATGAGGTTAAATCAATGGGGTCACACTGAGAAGAACAGTTAAAGTCCAAGTTCACATTCACCGTACTAACATGAGCTGTAAGTTGAAATAGAGAAAGAACTTAAGCAAGGGGTAAGAAGTATGTGTAATTAAGCAGTCCTGATCAAAGTGTGGCTTGTTGATCATTGTCTCAGTTCTGGCCTGCAAGATGGACTGAACTGATCCTCACTGCTGTTGTCATAGGAAAGGTTCAATCTGGTTCCTTCAGATAGACATTGCTGTTCCAGGATGGAGCCCTGCCCTGATGGATTATTGCCCTCTTCTGGGTGGTGGTCTATCATGTGAGGTTTTGTTCTTCTTGGAATCAACTGTGACTGCAGGTGGAGGGTTAGGACACTGCCTTATCTCTGTGCCTTCAGCCTTAAAGAAGGTAAGGTAGATCAGAAATCACCTGTTTCTAGATAAGACATTCCTTAAATTCGTTTTTTTTTATTTTTTTATTAACTTTATTTATTTTTGTATGTGTATGAGTGTACTGTCTGTATGTAGGTTTGTGCACCCATGTCGTGCAATGCCGCGGAGGTCAGAAGAGAGTCTCGGATTCCCCTGGAACTGGAGTTCTCCTGGAATTGGAGTTACAGATGGTTCTTAGCTGCCATGTGGGTGCTGGGGATCGAACCCGGGTCCTCTGCAAGAGCAGTCAGTGCTCTTAACCGCTAGGCTATCTCTCCAGCCCTGAATTCTTAATATACCTGGTAGAGAGTTAAGCAGGTGACACAAGCTAAATATACACACATGAAGGCAGAGACACTAGTGTTTTAGCCTGTTTTAGTTACAGCCAAACCTTTTTAGGGAAAGCAGTTTCTAAGTGCTTATTATACATGTGTTCTACATGTTTGCATAGTTGGCGTAGCTATCTATAAAAACTGTCAAAATCATCAAATACTACCATGGTCTTAGTATAGTAAATAGATCAGTCATCTCATTAACCAGGTTTATTCTGAGATGAATAAATTACGGGGAAGTTGGTGTAAGCAAAACTGGGAATGGTCTAGCATGCTCAGGATAATTCAGTAAAGAATAAATCAATTTGAAATATAAATTTGTATTCTAATCAATTCATAAAATTATACCACCATTTATTGTTTGTGTGGTATTTGGGGGGTATTGGTAACATTAAATACATATAAAAATGAAAAAAATCTCAATTCCTAGTTTGAGCAATTTAAATTGTTGTCTGATGTTAATGCTGTCTAATGATAATTTATGTATCTATTTACAAGAATAAAATTAAACTTTGAAGTACTTCATTCACAAATGTGTTAAGTTTTAAGTAAAAGGAAGTGCCAGTTTCTCTTTGACGAGACTCTAGTTGGCTTTTCCGAATTCTTTTTTTTTTTTTTTTTTTGTGGTCTTTTGAGGCAGGGTCTCTCTGTAGCTCTGGCTGTCCCGGAACTCACTCTGTAGACCAGCCTGGCCTTGAACTTATAGAGATCAGCCTACCTCTGTCTCCCAAGTGCTAGGATTAAAGATGTGCGCCACCATGCCTGGCTGAATTCTCTAACTAAGCTTTGACTTCTGGACTTCTCTGTCACTGCATTTAGGAAGAATCCTGTTAGCTCAGTTTAGCCATTTCCATACCTGATCTCATTTTATTATCTAACTGGGTTTCTTACCTTCCTATCTCCAAAATGATGTCTGATTCCTCTGGCTGCATTCACTGAGAATCCTGCATATAAGTTTAGACTCAGTCTCCCACAATTACAGTGCTTTCTCTCAGTATTTTTCTTTCATTGCTCCCTTCCTGCTAATTGACTGTGAGTTACCCATTTTTTTTTTTTTTCTGTTATGTTTGGACTACAGCCCAATCTTTCTCCCCACTGTAAAATCCCAGAGTGGTTTACACTTATTGTGATCCTGAATATGTTCTTCATTGCTAAAATTCCTTAAAAGTTTTATATTGTTAAATACATCATTTATTGTTATTGGAATTATGTTAGTCTGACTCTATATATGCCAGGAGGAGGAGGCAGGAGGCACCAATACAGATCCGTGGACAACTTTGCGGAGTTGGTTTCTTCCTTCACCTTTATTTGGTTTGGGGGTATGAAACTCAGTCAGCCCAGCCTGCAGAGCAAGTACACCTGCAGAGCAAGCCACCATTTTGCTGCCTCAGTTCTTTTGATGTGTCATCAATATTATTTTTCTTTAGCACAATTTTACAAACTCCTACCTTGCTAACAATTTATTTTCTTGATTTAGATTTTTTATGACTTATTGATCACAATGCATCTTTTTTTTTTTTTTGTAATGCGGTCTCTCTCACTGTGAATGTAGAATATGATTGTTGTTTCTCTTGCTCTAAAAGTGGTAAGACTCACCCTGATCTGGTAAGAAGCAAGCACAAGTGAAATATATTAGGAAACCGGTGTCCTTCAAGCTGAAGTGTAAGCAGGAAATGAAGGCAAGCAAAATTATGAATAACCTAACCAGTTTAAATAAGAAGCAAGAGTCACAATGGGGAGGTCTGTTGGGGATAAGGGTTGTGAGAACAACTGACTTGGAAGGTTGTATAGGTGATACAGATTAGGGAGACCAGTGGGTGGGAAAGTAGGTAGGGCTGTACAGATGTTGACTGAGAGCCTGCTGTCAACCAGGATGGTACATGAAACATTGGCACATAACAACAAGGCTAATATTTAGCGTTAGTACCAGCAAGGATGCTAGAAGCCTATAAATTGGAGAGAGGCATAGCTAAAAATGTGACCTTTGAAAGGACAGTTACCATGGGCAGTTACTGATGGAAACATCCAAATCAAGCAGTTCTCCTTCCCTGATGCGAATGAGATATTCATTTTAGTGTTTTGCATAAGAATGCAATAAACATGTTTGAGATGCTTCATCCATGAGATCATGACCTTCACTCAAAGCAACTAAGGAAGTCACACACTGGGAAGCCAGGCAAAAGAGAACACAATAAAAAGTGCCTCAATTCTCAGAAGATTATTGTTCCTTTAGAAGGGGTTGTGAGAAGATTGTCTTGGGGCTTCCATTTACCCTTACAAAACAGAAGTGCTCTCTGGTGACCTTGTTCTGGCTTAAAGGGGGCCACAATCTTCTGATCCTTGAAGTGAATAAATGCCAGTTGCTACTAGGCTGTAAAGTGAATCTCAGGGCCTACTTTGGGAAATTCTGTAGAAAATGTAACTTGGGATGGCTATGACGGCACATCTGCAGTCCCAGGACTCAGGAGGAGGAGATGACAGGATTGCCATGAAACTGAGGCCGGCCTGGACTACTCAGTGCAAGCAAGAGTTCTAGGCCAGTTGGTCTACTGAGAACCTTAAAAATTTCTCTGTATAACTGGGCATGGTGGCGCACGCCTTTAATCCTAGCACTTGGGAGGCAGAAGCAGGCAGATCTTTGTGAGTTCAAGGCCAGCCTGGTCTACACAGTGAGTTCCAGGACAGCTGGGGCTATGGAGAGACCCTGTCTCGAAAAGACCAAAAAACCTTTTCTCTGTATAAAACAGCTCACAATAGATCTAAAATAAGGAAGAGAATAAGTGTTTAGAAATTAAATTTCCAAATCCTTTTGGTGCTGAAGCAATCATAGAAAATATGAATAATCCACCCCTCTCCCTAATGATTTGCCCATTTCTTACGATCTCCATGGCACTTAACCTCTTCTGTTAAAAAATGTTTTATTTATTATTTTCATTTTCTGTGTATGAATGTATTGCCTGCATGTATATAAGTGCACCCATGTCGTACACTGTCCAGGAAGGTCAGAAGACAGTGTCAGATATGCCTAGATTTACAGACAGCTGTTAGCCACCATGTAGGTGCTGAATTTGAGCTTGAGTCCTCTGCAAGATCAGCCAGTGCCCTAATTGCTGAGCCATCTCTCCACCCCCTACTTGCCCTCTTCTTACACTCATGAGTCTCCAGTAAAAGATTTTGTTTTGGACAAAAGAGCAATAAAAGAATAGAACTTATAGAGCAAATCCTATATCGTAAGCATTGTATTGTTATTTATTTATTATTATTATTATTATTATTATTATTATTATTATTACTACCATTATTTTGTGATCTGTAAACTTGTGTAAGTTTCCCTGGGCAGCAAGTAGTGGAACCAGAGTGGATGATAGACTGTGTAGTAATTTATCTTAACCTCCGTACGAGTTGCTCACTAGATAGTGGCGGTCCAGCAGCCAAATGGAGTTTTCTTTATTACTGATAATGTACCACTTTTGAATAATCTAAATGTCTGGCCTTTGAACTGATGCTTGATTCTTTCTTCTTTGCCCATCTGATGGCAAATTAACTGGTAATCTGCTCTCAGACATAGCAAATTGGAGCACACATAAAATAAGACCTTATTTGTTCATTTTACCCTATTTACTTAAATAAAACATAAAAGTTAATTTATTGACCAAGTTGTGGCTACATATTACCTTGAGTTTTGATTTGATTTGTTAGAAGAGTTATAGTTTTGGTTGTAAGAGTGGTTCAGTTTAGATGTTAAATGTCTCCCAAAGGCCCATGTTTTGGAGGCTTGGTCCCCAGGAAGTTGTTATTGGGAGGCTGAAAATTTTAAGAGCTGGGGTATAATGAGAGGCATGTTTTTTGTATTTTTTTTTTTACATGTCAGCATCCAAAGCAAGGCAAGAGAAATAAACATTCCTTGCTTCCTCAAAGACCTTTTGACATGTCAACTTTTCTTCCAAGTTGATACGTTCCTAAAAAGGGCACTAAGTTGGCCCCTTGGAGAGGGAATCACTGAGAGGGATGCTTTTAATGGGATTGTGAGACACTTATCTCTTTTCCTTCTTTCCTACCACCCTCCCTCCCTCTTTCCATCCCTCCCTCCATCTTTCTCTCTGTCCCTCTCCCCCCTTCTTTCTTTCCTCTCCCTCCCTTCCTTTTACTCAGTGTCATAAGATGAGTAGGTCCCATTTGTTTCTATCACAATGTATGGACTGTCCATGGACCATCCATATACCATGATATATGATAATATATCATATTTGAATACCTCCAAATCTATGAACGAAAATGACCCTTTTCTATTTATAAGTTAATTATTTCAGGTGTTCATTACTCTATAGTGATTCGAAGTAATGACTGTGAAAGATAGGTATCAGGAAGTTGGCCTACTGTCTTGGTGATTGTACCATTCATTAATACGAAGAATACAACATGTGTAGGATTGTTGGAGGAGAAACAATTATTTCCAATTTGGACAAAGTTTGATTTGCCTTCAAATCTTTCTGTATATACTGTTGCATATGTTATTCTGTCTAAACTGAAACTGCAAAGCTGTAAACTCACACTTAAAGAATGTTACACAGTCCTGTCCTCACCACGCCTAAATACAGACATGTGTCACTATTCTGGGCCAGATTTATGGCTCCAGGCTTGCGTCTATCCAGTGCATGTCATAAATACGAACAAATTCCACAGTGAATACAGTAGAAAATAAAGGTAATAACAAAGATTTAGGATTTTATGTTTAACAAGGTTCATTCCTAAGGAATGAACTATTATCAGAAGAGGAATGAGAAAGGGAGGGAAGAGACTGATAGTGACATGGAAGAGGCTACATTTTAGTCAATTTTCCATTGTTGTGGCTGAATAAGAACAATTTAAAAGGACAGGTTGAGCTTGCTTATCGATTTCGAGATTTCAGTTTATGGGTCAGTGGCTGCAATCCTTGTAGGCTGTGGTTAAGAGGAGTATCAGGGTCGGGGGTGCGGCAGGAGAAAGCTCCTGACGTGTGTCAAGAAGTAGAAGGAGAGACAGGGCTCGGGGACAAGATAAAAATCTATAAGAGCATGCCCTCGGTGACATACTTCCCCCAGTTAGGCCCCATCTCCTAATAATCCATTTAGTTATGAGTGGACAATCAAGTCTTCTCTCAATAGCCCAGTCAGCTGGGGCACACTTTATATCCAATCCATGATAGGCTAAGAAATGGAGAGAGATATTGTAACAGTTACTTTTGTGCCTCTGTGACCTGAAGGAACAATTTAAGGAAAGAAAGGCTTATTATTGGATCATGATCTCAAGATATTCAACCCATAACTGCACTGAAGACACAGAAACTCAGTCATTGTCAGAGTAGTGAAAACTTTTCACATGGCATGGACCAGGAAGCAGAGAGGGCAGCTAGGGGCCAGAAATGGCATAGTCATCAAAGGCCTGCCCCTACTGCATTACTTCAGCCAGCCAGACCCATAGCCTTCAAAATAAGCTAGAGACCAAGTGCCCCACATATAAGCCTGTTGGGGGGTGCATTTCAGATTCAGTCTATAACAGACAAATAAAAAAAATATATGAGTTTGTGCTCAGGATATTTGATGCCTGACATGTAATTAAAGCAATATGAGCAGAAGATCATTTGCCTGAAACCAACAGGAGAAAGTGATTGAGGACGAAGGGACATGAAACAGAGGCCAGGGTGCTGGCTTTTTGAGTAGTTAATTCCAGTAGAGGTGTTTCAGTTGAACTGCAAATAAGAACACTTACAGCGATAATCATTAAAATAAACATTCCAAAATTACATGAATTTGGGAACATGGAAAATTGTATCCTTGGAATGGAGCTTAGAATTCTCATGAATTCTCTAAGTGATTTACTGAGTTGTGGACATATGGGAGGGGGAGCGGAAAAGGACAGTGGATTTGTCATGATGATCAGAGTTGAACATCATGGGCTTCTGCTTGTGCAGCTTGGTATCTTAGTATGCCCTGGCTGCCATTAAAAAAAAATGTACCCAAACCAAGATATCTTAAACAACAGAATTTTATAGTTGTGCTCGAGTGAGACTTCTCTGTCTGGCTTTTTCCCTGCTCTGTTTCTTCTCATGGCAGCTGAGCTGGGAGGGTTGAGGAAAGAGAGCAAGGTTTCTGGTGTCTCCTTTGTTCTGTTTGTGAATCACATCGTTAGGTTCCTGTTCTTATGATCTCATGGAAACATAATTCAGGTCTAGAGTCCTCATCTCCAAATGCTATTAGAATTAATGATCCAAAATAAAAATTTGTGAAATCCAGAGTTCCCAAAAATGCTTTGGCTGTATTTTGTGAAGGTGATAGGACTTTATCAATTGCACAAGTAAGTTTACTGAGAATACTTGTTTTTGTTCTTGTGCGATTTGAACCTTGCTTTCTATACTGTGTGCTACTAAATCACCACATATTTATCACTATTCACTAGAGTTCTGTGTGGTCAGTGACTTAAGATAAAACTGGAAACAGTAATCTTTTACATAGATAGATGCACAATATAATTCACAAGTGCTCTCTGAAAGTTTTCCCTATCTAGTCTGTAACACGGCACAGATAGCAACTATTTGCCAGATTCTTGAGGGATTAAAAACATAACTGATGCATATCCTACAACGGCTGACATTTTGTAGGTAGTTAATGATAGCGCTATTATGTCAAGTATGAGGTTCATAATTAAAATACAGTACTTAAACTTCATAGTAAAATTACAGACTCTTTCTGGGCATGGTGGTGCACTCCTCTAATCCCAGCACTCAGGAGGCAGAGCAGGCGGATCTCTGTGAGTTCAAGGCTAGCCTGGTCTACATAGTGAGTTCCAGGACAGCTGGAGCTACAGGGAGACCCTGACTCAAAAAGACACACACAAAAAATACAGATTCTTTGTTTTGTTTAAAAATTTCACTTTATAAATGAATTATACCCTATCATTTATGATTTATGAAGAAGAGAAATTACAAGGATACAGATTACTTTCTGCTTTGTGTATAAAAATATATACCCAAAAGTTATATATTTAAAAAAAACATGATACTTATCGGGGCTGGAGAGATGGCTCAGCAGTTAAGAGCACCAACTGATCTTGTAGAGGACCCAGGTTCAATTCCCAGCACCACATGGTGGCTAAGAACCATCTTTAAGCTGGGTGTGGTGCACACACCTTTAATCCTAGCACTCAGGAGGCAGAGACAGAGGCAGAGGCAGAGGCAGAGGCAGAGGCAGAAGCAGGTGGATCTCTGTGAGTTCAAGGCCAGCCTGGACTACATAGTGAGTTCCAGGACAGCTGGAGCTATAGGGAGACCCTGTCTAAAAAAAAAAAAAAAAAAAAGATACTTTTGAAGCTTGGGTAATTTGAACTGGGAATGAAGGATGACTTTTAAAAATGCTTATTCAAAAACTAAAATATGATAGATGGAAATTTATGATGTTTAATAAATATTAACAAATATAAATAAATTAATATTCCAAATAAGAATACTCCATTCCTAGAATTATTTAGGAGATACTAAGGTTGCTTCACATGTGCATCTAGTTTCTATTGTTATTGTTAAATGCTGTTGACACAATTTTAAGGCTACTGAAGTTGAGTTTAAAGGAAAAAGACTCAGGCATGGCAGTGCATGGCTTCAGTCCCAGAAATAGGGAGGCAGAGACAGGTGGGATTTCTGTGAGTCTGAAAAACTGGTCTATGCAGAGAGTTCCATGCTTGCTAGGGCTATATAATGAGACCCAGGGTCAAAACAAACAATAACAGTAAACCAAAGACTACTGGAATGCTATCAATTGATAATGTCTAAACAGAAAATTAGTAATCAGAGAGGTATAAATCATGTGTCTGTTGTTTCTGTCAGAACCACGAGGCCAGTAATTTTTCAGCAGTAGACAGCAGACTTCCTAAGCCCTGAGGAAGGGCGGGAACACCGTGAATGGAGGGCCACTGAGCCAGTTATGGCCTCTGCTTGCTCTTTCACTCAGCCTTCTCATGCTTTGGCTTAGCTTTTAATCCAATAATTCTGTCCACGGCCATTAGAAGCTGACAATCTGGGTCTGTTAGAACATCATTTTCTGGTTGCATGCGTTAGCATCCACATGTGCTGGCCTCTACCAATTTTGGTTATGGGAACAGGCTGTGTCTCTGTCTCTTCCTGACATCTGCACAGACTTTAAAGTAAATTAGGCCTCGTGGATGGAATCCGTTTTTCAGGTTTGGTACTTAAAATGCGTCCATCAAGGGCTAAAGAAAATCCTCATTTGGTTTTATAAAGTTGCACAGAAAAATCATTAACACAGATGTCTTTGAGAAAGTATTTTTCATACTAAAATAAAAGTCTTATAAAACCTGGCTTTTGACTATTTCTACCCATCACACTTTCATTTATTTAAATTAATTAATATTAATTTTGTTGATTTATTAATATTTATTTATTCATTGCTTGAGGCAGGATTTCACTTTGTAGCTTAGATGGGCCTGGAACTCAATGTATAGTCTGAGCTGTCCTCAGACTGAAGGCAATCCTCTGGCTTCAACCTCCTGCTACTGGGATTACAACCCTGTGCAGCTCTTCCTCAAACTTCCTAACATTTTTCAAAGAAACCCTACCTGTTAAAAATATGAAAACAAGCCATGTTCATTAAAAAAGAGAACAAAACACTTATTCATAACTTTTAGAATATAAGACAATGAAAAGTGTTGTTATTAATGCAAATATTTACTGTATAAAATAATGGGTTTTATTACATCATTTTCATATAAGCATGTATATAATGTACTTTGATCATGTCAGTGCCCCATTACCTAATATTCCATTACTTGATTTTAAATCTTATTTATAATTAAAGTTAGTTTCCTTAGTTTAATGATATTTCATTTTTTGTATATTATTACATTCTTTTAAATAACTATTTTATTTTAACTTTTTTGTGTATGAGTATTATACTTGCATATATGTAAGTGCACCCATGTTGTGGAAAGGCTTCAGGTTAGTAGAAGGCATCAGATCCACTGGAACTTGAGTTAAGGACAGTTGTTAGCTGCCATGTGGGTGCCAGAAACTGAACCAAGGTCTTCTGCTAGAGCAGCCGGTGCTCTTAACCTGCTGAGCCATCTCTCCAGCCCGTTATTATATTCTTTTTTTTTCTTTTTTTTTTTGATTGGGGAGTTTAGTCCATTAATATTTAAGGTTACAACTTAAAGATGTGTGTTGCTTCCTTTCATCTTATTATCCACTTGCATTTTTAAAAATTTATTTATTTATTTATTTATTTATTTATTTATTTTAATCAAATCTAGACCCGTGTCCCCCACCCTATCCCCCCACCCCACCAGAGCTCATGCATTCTGCCAAATATGCTTTTCATCTCTTTCTCAGTCTTTCTCAATATTTTCCATGTGGAAGTTGACTGTTTTGAGTAGTTCACTGTTTCAGTCAGTTCTTTGATGCAGTCCTTTCTGCAGTAGTTGTTGTTGTTGTTTCCAATATGCATCACTTCCAACTGCTTGGACAAAAGCTCAAGGGGCCATGCACAAGAAATACTTACAACTAGATAATTGGCACTAGAATCCACAGATGAAGGATACCATTCGTCGTTTGTTTTTCTGGGACTCTGTTACTTCACTCAGCATGATGTCCTCTAGCTCCAGCCATTTTCCTGCAAAGCTCATGATGTCGTCTTCCTTTACTGCTGCATAGAACTCCATTGTGTAGATGTACCACATTTTCTCTATCCACTCATCAGTTGAGGAGCATTTGGGTTGGTTCCAGCTCATCACTATTGTGAAGAGAGCTGAAAGAAACATAGCCGTGCATGTATCTCTGCGGTGGGGTGAGTCTTGAGGGTACATGCCTAGGAGTGGTACGGCTGGGTCGGGTGACAAGTTCATTTCAAGTCTTCCAAGGGTTCTCCACACTGCTTTCCATAGTGGCTGTACGAGTTTACATTCCCATCAGCAGTGGATGAGTGTTCCCCTTTCCCCACAACCTCTCCAGCACTTGGTATCATTTGTTTTCTTGATCCTAGCCAGTCTGATTGGAGTAAGATGATATCTTAAAGTGGTTTTGATTTGCATTTTTCTCAGCCATCTCTAATTCCTCACTTGTGAAGTCTCTGTTCAGCTCTTTGCTCCATCTATTGAGTGGGTCATTTGTTTTCTTTCTTCTTCGTTTTTTTTAACTTTTTTTAAATTTTTTTTTAAATTTTATTTATTTCTGTATGTGTATGAATGTACTGTCTGCATGCAAGTCTGTGCACCTGTGTCGTGCAATGCCGCGGAGGTCAGAAGAGGGTCTCAGATTCCCCTGGAACTGGAGTTTTCCTGGAATTGGAGTTTCAGAGGGTTCTCGGCTGCCATGTGGGTGCTGGGGATAGAACCCAGGTCCTCTGTAAGAGCGGGTCGGCGCTCTTAACTGCTAGGCCATCTCTCCAGCCCTCTTCTTTGTTTTTTGAGTAGTTTATATATTCTGGAAATCAATGCTTTGTCAGATGTTTCTGCAGTGAAGGTTACCTCCCACTCTATGGGATTTCTCTTCCCTTCCTTGATTGTTTCTTTTGATGTACAGAAGCTTTTGAGTTTAATGAGGTCCCATTTGTCAATTGTCTACCTTAATTCTTGTGCAGCTGCTGTCTGATTTAGGAAGTCTTTTCCTATGCCTATGTCTTGTAGTCTGCTGCCAACTTTTTCTTCTATCGCCTTCAGAGTTTGGGGTTTCACATTGAGGCCTTTGTCCATCTGGAGTTGACATTTGTACAGGGCGAGAGGTAGGGCTTTAACCTCATTCTTCTACAAGTGGTGATCCAGTTTTGCCAACACCACTTGCTGAAGATGATGTCTTTTCTCCATTGTGTCTTCTTGGCCCCCTTGTCAAATATGAGATGGCTGAAACTGTATGTGCTCAGGTTTGGATCTTCGGTTTTGTTCTATTGGTCAACAGGTCTGTTTTTGTGCCAATACCAGGCTGTTTTTATGACTATAGCCCTGTAGTATAGTTTGAAGTCTGGTTATTATATTCTTAAAACAGCTATACTTAATAAAATTAATTGCAAAATAATATGGATATCAAAATAAAAGATAATGTCTTTATTTTGATATATAGGTCTACATATATATGTAGATAATTGTATGTATGCCTAAGTACAGATATGAATATATATGCATATATTTATAACATATCTTTATATTTCCACATATAGTTAAATAAAATTTACATTGATGCTTTATTATTTTGAAAAAGACAAAAGTAAAATATTTAATGTAAGATTGGAGAGAACCACAGAAAACTTTCAAGTTTATAATAAAATAAAAAACAGTGACAAAAAAGGGAGCAAACTCACAAATAGAAACAATTGCTTTGTCAGGTGTTTATATCCCTTACATCTTACATAAATAAGACTGAAAAAGAATGAACTGAACTGAATTTCTACTACTTCGGCTGACTAATTTGTATTTCAGAGATACATAGTAGTGAGGGTTCTGTGTCACGTATATCTTGATTGATTGATGATACTGTGGTAAAATTGGACAAGATCTCCATATGGAATGGAGCATATGACTGGAGAAATAAAGTAAGAATTCTAGTTTGCAGTTTAGAGTTTGAATGTCTGGGGGTGCTCAGGGTACACTGTGGTGTGGCCTTTTGGAAATGGGAGGATTCTAGACTGGAATGTAAACTTGGAGCTTTCAGCTTGGAGACCTTTGTCAGTGCCCTGAGGTTAGAGCCCTACGAGGAAGTGAAACTGAGAAGCCAGCAAAAGATGCTGAGAAGAAATTTTCACCCAAAGATGGTTTTCTAGCCCCAAAGATCTTCTTAACCCTTTTTAGAATGAGATCGTGAAGATCTAAAACAGTGCTATTTTAGAGGGACTAGGAAAGACTAACATTAAAGTTATAGAAAAAGAACAATTGGATGTTAAATTTACAGGTGAAACTGTACCCAATATTTGTCAGGTATTTCTAGAATGGGTCTGTTTATTTGGCCGAGACTTTGAGTTCATGTATTTGGTTTCAACTTCCAGGTCCACATGAATCTCTTGCAGGGACTGAATACAGGTATTGCATGATTAGTAAATCCCGCCTTGGTCACACGATTGGGAAGTAGGGTCTCACTGGGTTGAATCTAACTTCTCCATGAATATCTCTGCAGTTTGTTCACACAAAGGTAAAGATAACCCAATCTGGTTTTAACTTTTCTTGTTTGGACTTCAGGTTGTGCTTACTGATTCAGATATCATGTGAAGTTTGACCATTTTTTAAATAAATACACATCTGGAACTCAGTATGAGAAGACATAACCAATTTTGATGAAATGGATCTTCCTAGATTATTAAAATTATTTGCTCTGCCAGGTGTGATGGTGCATGCCTTTAATTCCAGCACTTGGGAGGCAGAGGCAGATGAATCTCTGTGAGACCCAGGCCAGCCTTATTTACATAGAGAGTTCCAGGCTAGCTGTTGCTATAGGGAGTCTCTGTCTCAAAAAAATTATTTACTATAAAATAGGGTAATAGTCTTAGGAATCATTTCATTATTATATTATAGAAACATAAGCAAGTGTATATATTATATTTCTAATTTATATTTATCCATGTACATCTTGAATACGATTGACATTATTAAACATTTTACCTTGTTAAAATTTGCATTCTTAGTTATACCTCTGATACAATCCAAAGCCTTGCATTTGCTAACCATGCTTTTCAAGCTACATCTCCAGCCCTCAAACCTGCTTTTGACCTAGTAAGTCTGATAGAACAGTTGAAGCATGCAAGAAATTCTGCATAGATGTAGGTGTCTAGCTCTTTTTTTTTTTTTTTTTTTTTAATTATTTTTTTTGTCTTTTCGAGACAGGGTCTCCCTGTAGCCCATGCTGTCCTGGAATTCGCTCTGTAGACCAGGCTGGCCTTGAACTCACAAAGATCCGCCTGCCTCTGCCTCCCAAGTGCTAGGATTAAAGGCGTGCGCCACCAAGCCCGGCCTAGCTCTTTTTTTTAAAATAAATCTTCTGATTTTCTTTTCTCTGCACTATACATTTTTATTGAATTTCTATGCATTCCACATAATATATCTTGATCATATTTAGACCCCCTTACCTGTAATGTTCTTGGTTCCAACTGGATGACTTTTATCAAGTTACTTAATCTACCTTAAAAAAATGGCATTGGGGTGAGAAAATCTCTCAAGAATTCCTTAACAGATGAAAGGTAGACTATTAAGAGAATGTCTTTTTTACTTGAGAAGCATTTTTTTTTTCCTTAATTTGAAACACCAGAAACAAACTTTACCCCATGCAGGGTTTTTTTTTTTTTTTTCCTTTCAATTGTTTTTCTATAGACTAATCCAGTCTATGTCTTTTACTCCCTCTCCTCCTCTGTTCTCCAGCTCTATTCTCTGTCCTTAGCCCCTCTCATTCATGTGTTACTATTTAGATTAAGTTGTTTGTTTTCCTGCCCACTTGACAACCTTCACCTGCTTGTTTCTTGTTTCCACAAGACTAGAAGATCATACAGTCCAGTGAAACTTAGTTCACAGAACATCTGGCACCTTGGTAAAAAAAAAAATGTGGTCTGAAGCTACTAGGACGGAAAAGAAATACATTTAACATAACCTGCTGTTATTTTCTTTGCATGTCTTTGTTAGAATGAGTTTTATAAACTTTTTTGTATGTTTTTAATTATTTTCAAGTTTATTTTCCCATGTAAAGGTGCTACTTGTCAAAATATTTATGTGCTGAAGAATGTCTCTTGTTAATACAGCATAAAAATGAGGAGTAAATAGGTTTTTTGATTTATCTGTTGTGTCATATTAATAAATAACTCTCCTTGAAAGGTTGTGGAGGACACTGATTTCATTTGTAATGGCTAATAATATGATATGACTGTATAACTTAAGTGAACAACATTTTTTTAAAGTATATGTTTATAGTATGTTTTAAAATATATAAATTTTTTAAAGATAAATTTGTGTATACTTCTGCTAATAAGTATATTGTTTCCTATATAATACTAATATATAATATATTTACAATGTTAGTTTTGGAATATTTTATAATAGTAATATATACGCTAATTGATTATTTATTTTCTTGGTACACACAGAGTGCATGTGAGTCATGTTAGATGAGATGAGAAATGTTTTCATGAGAATAACACTGTAACTTTGAAAGAGATTGATTTTATGATCACCGCCTTTTCAATTCCAGTTTCTTATTGTTCATTTGTTATACTTTGGCAAGTTAATTTTTAGCACCAGCCAAAATTTCACTTGGCTATTTATTGTACAATACCTTAATGGATGAATGAGAAAATTTTATGACTCCTGCCTAATTTTAGTTGGATAGAATAACTGATTTTCTTCTAATTCATTTTTATCCCATAAAATTATATGTTAATAAATGGGGAAAATAAATCATAATACAACAAAGTGAAATTATTCCTGCTCAGAATTAAGGAAAAATGGAATGGAAAGAACTCGAATTCTTTAACTGTTTATTGACGCTTGCCGTGTATGTTATTTTCACAAGTCACAGTAACTCTCACAGAAGCTGCAACCATGTATGAAAATTGTTTTAGAGATTGCATGAATTTTTTGTAAGTACAGAAATATGTCTAAGTTCCTAAAAATACCCTAAATGTTCTGAAGGCATTGGTTGCCTAATTTTAAGAAATATATTTTAGTATGCAAGTCCACATGCGCTGCAAGCATGAAGAACTGAGTTCGAGTCACAGCATTCATGTAAAAAAGTCAAGCATGGCTATATATGCCTGTGACCCTAGGGTTGGATGAGGTTGGGGGAAGAAATAGGTGGATTTCAGGAGCTCACTCACTACTCATCCATCCTGGCTCAAATCATGTGATTCCAGTTCACTGTGGGACCTTGTCTCAATACGAAAAGGCAGATAGTAATAGAGGAGGAGACCTGTTCTTTCCTCTGCATGTGTGTGTGGGTGGGCAAGCCTACCACGATGTCAATAAAATTCCCAAAATCAACAGTGATGTGAGAAAGTATTCATTTGGTGTCTCCTTTGGTCTATTTTATGTGTGAAAATGCACGTTAGTGCATGGGTGACTGATCTGGACAGGGGAGATGGCTCAGCGGGTAAAATCAGACGGCACTCAAGCTGCCAACCTCAGTTTGATTCCCAGAACTCGTGTAAAGATGAAAGAAGAGAGCAGACTCCATAGAGTTGCTCTGACTTCCACATGTGCTTTCCACACTACACCTGTCACCTGTAAGGTACACACATGCACGTGCACGCGTGCACACACACACACACACACACACACACACTGCACACACACATCTGTGGAATAAACTCTGGGCTTTCTTTAACTTGCAAAATTCATTTTTTGGGAAAATTGTTAAAGCTCTTCCTCCCATGATTAAATACTATATATCTCATATGAAGCAAGGTATTTTTATTGTATGTTTAGCAGACTTCTTATATTTTGTGTTTATAAAAACTCATTCTTTTCAAAAATCAAAGTTACGGCCATAACGCGCCAGGCCAGGATCGAAAGGTTATTCCTGGACAAACTGTCAGCCCATGAAAGGAAACAGCCAGAATTGACCAGAGTCCAAGTCAACAGCTCCAGAGAGAGTGGACTGTTTTACCTCTCATCCACCTGTGCCCCTTTTCTAAGCCTAGGGAACAACCTGCGGAAGAGGGGGCGTGGTAGAATGTAAGGGCTGCGATTGGGGTGAATGGTGAAACTACAGCAATGTAGTCTGGACACTCATTTGATCAACTTGATTGAACAAACAACCTGTCACCCCCCACTGGATGGTGGGGCTGTAGGTGTTTGGGCACAACAGCCTGCAGATAGGTTTTGCATGAAGGATGCTTGTACTCATGGATTATCACTTATAGCTAAAAATGAAAAAAAAAACTGAGAGAAAGATGCAGGACAGTTATGGCAGAATGCATGATCTGGGATGGGGTGGGGGTGGGGGGGAGGGAAAGGGAAATAAGCCTGAACTGAATTGGAAAAAATGTATGAAATGCACAAAGCATCAATAAAAATTAATTAAAAAAAAAAAAAACAAAAATCAAAGTTACTGCATAAAGCTGTTTTTCATTATAAAATTGATTGACACAAGAGAACAAAGTGTGAATGCTTCTTCATGCTTCTTTGAGAGTAAAACTGTCATTAATTTTGTAGGTTTCATTTTAGTACAAAGCTCTAACCATTTCCAAAAGTACACTTTGTTATTATTATTTTTTTTAATGCACATTCTTTATACCTGGGTTGGGGAGATCAACATTCTTTGGAACTAAAGAGATTTGCTTATATTGCCAAAGGTAACACTTTATTATTTTCTGGAAATCTGCCCAAGTAATTAGTATGGCTGGCATTAGTGGGCCTACTCAGTCACTCCAGAATTTCTTTGCATATGACTGCGGTGGAACAGGAAACAAATCCATAATTGTGTAAAGTCAGTTTGTTCATTAAACCAGAAATGTTGCTTATAAAAAATAGGAGTTTTTTTCTTTGATAAATGTTTACAGATTTTAACTACATTCTTTAGTGTTTGTGAGGATGACTACAGTGTGACATCATATTTTATTTTTCATATTAGTCACAGAGTAAATATTAAACTAGATTTTTCCTTTACTAATGTTGATTTTTCTTTTTTGAACTTTTTGACTTATTTTTATTTTTATATGTATGAATATAATGCCCATGGAAGATAGAAGAGGGCATCAGATCCCTTGGAATTCGGTTACAGATGGTTGGTAGCTGCCATGTGGGTACTGGAATTTGAACCTAGGTCTTCTTCAAGAACAGCCAGTACTCTTAACTGCAGAGCCATCTCTCCTGCCTTGATTTTTCTATTGAGTCCTCACCTTCTGTGCCCTCCTTACAGTTTATCTTCAGTACTCACAGTAGCAAGTTTGATGTTACCGAGTAGTACAAGGTTTCTCAGCAATGATTGTGTTGAGCAAAATAACCCACTATAATGAAGAGAGATGTCCTATGCATAGTAGGACATTTAGAAATATCTGTGCTCTCTACCCACTAGATGCTAGAAGCACTCCAGCTCTTGGAGTCAATGGAAAATGTCTCAGATATTTGCAAATGTCTCCAAGCAGTCAAGAGCACTCCCAGTTGAGGCCAGTGTTCCTGGTGGGAGGAAGACGGGGCCAGTTAGAGACTGGAGCTCAGCAACCTTTCTATACTCACAGGACTTTTCTGGTATATTTTTCAGAGACATGTAGTTAGCTAAATGACTCACAGTACATTGTAAAATGTGACTAATGTTGTCATACATATATATATTGTATTGGGGGGCGGGAGTAGAAAAGAAAGCAGCCCCTATAATTGGGCCCTATTCAGTGGTAGCTTCTTGTAGGAAGACTTTGAGGAAATAAAAGTTGTTTGGAAAAATCCAGGTGTAGTTGCTTTGTATGCTGTGATGGGTAGGAGATGAAGTGAAGTGTGGAGGCCCCTCACACCCTCCATCTTGCCTCAGACTATGTCCTGGAACCCTGGGGGCGGAGGAAGCGCCACTTTCATTCCTGCTTCTTGGGATGGTTGACTGCCACGTAGAGATAGAGAACCAAAAGCAAGAAAAGCGACGCGCCCAGTGTGTTGGCCAAGATGGCGAGCTGCACGTCCGTGATCATCCTGATCAGCTCCTCTCCGCTCCCACTGACTTAGGAGACAAAAGCAGTGCTGATTGAAAACTGCTATCTTACCCTAAAAAATTGCTCACTTATCTCGGTCAATATCAGTAACCTGAAATCCCGAGATTAAATCTTCTTTTGCCTTCACTGAAATTCATTCAGAATTGTATTTCTTTGTACGTTAAAAAAGTGTACACTTAGGTTAATGCAGTGCATATACTTCAACATGTGGTCATGATTTGATTTACTAAGAAAAAAGGAACTTCCAAAATAGTTGCTGCACTGCAACATCTAAATTGGTATTTCTGTCTTACTCAACATTTACTCTTTAAATGTGCATGTATTCAATTTAAGTGGAATAACAGTCTAGAATTTTAATATTTTCCTTAGCATTTCAGAAACTCAGTGAAAATCTTTTCATAAAGAAGCCTTATATACACTCTAGGAAAAGTTCTCTCACAACATTTATCTTTAAGATTTTCATACTCTCCTCTTACAGAAAAAGACCAACAGCAACAAAGGATCCTAGACAATGAAATTTAGACTACTTCAGAACGTGTTCACTGTCTTTTTATACTTAATGTTCTTATTTCCATCCTTGGTATAATCTATTCATGTTTAGTAAACTTCCTGCTTATTTTACAATACATTTCTATTACGGTCTATTTTAAAAGAATTGCCTAGTTCAGGCTTTCCACAACACTGAGTTAAATCATTTCCCTTCTTGAAACAATGATTAACTTTGAAATGAACATCTGAGTGTGGAATTCAACCATTGTATTCATTTAAATGTATCTTTTTTGTTTTTAACACATCACTTTCTAAAATGACAATGGCTAATTCTGTTTCTGTAAGTAAAAAATATTTTACTTATTACTATTATTTTATCTGTATGAGTGTATAGCCTGCATGTATGTAAGTGGACCCATGTTGTGCAATGCTTTGGCAGTCAGAAGAAGGCACATCTGATCCACTGGTACTGACTTACAGACTGTTATTCCACTTAAATTGAATACATGCACATTTAAAGAGTAAATGTTGTGTAAGACAGAAATACCGATTTAGATGTTGCAGTGCAGCAACTATTTTGGAAGTTCCTTTTTTTTTTTTTAGTAAATAAAATCATGACCACATGTTGAAATATATGCACTGCATTAACCTAAGTGTACACTTCTTAAAGTACAAATAAATATAATTTGAGCTGTTAGCCACAATGTGGGTACTGGGATTCAAACACACAGAGCTCTTAATCACTGAGACATCTCACTACCCCCTGCTTCTGAAAATTTTAAAAAATGATTTCAAGCCAGTTAAAAAATTTAAAAATGGCAAATCTAATAGAAAAAATGAATTGTTTGGTTTTCATATGAAATCCAATAGTGTGCTCAGTTTACTTACAATGCTGATTGAAAGTAAAGTAATAAGACAGACTTTTCTTGTCCTTATTTTTTTTTTTTCTTTTTGGCCTTTTTGAGACAGGGTCTCTCTGTATCCCCAGCTGGCCTTGAACTCACTATGTATAACAGGCTGGCCTTGAACTCACAGAGATCTGCCTGCCTCTACATCTTGAGTGCTGGGATTAAATGCATGCCCACCACACCTGGCTAAGAATGATTTTTCTATAAACTAGGACCTGAATAAAAGTACTAAACATTAATATTCTGGCAATAATATCTACACTACTAACACTGTTGAATATTAAAATCAGAGTGTGAACAGTGACCATATTAAAAGTTTTTAAGTACTAAAGCCAGGCATAGTGGCACATCCTTTTAATCCTAACACTTGGGAGGCAGAGGCAGGCAGATCTCTGTGAGTTCAAAGCCAGCCTGGTCTACATAGTAAGCTCCAGGCCAGCTGGGACTAAAGGGAGACCCTGTCTCAAAAAAGACCAAAAAAAGTTTTTAAGTACTTATTTATTGTACCACAGACAATTTCTGATTATCACTTGTACAAATTTTAATATTTTAGATAAATAAACCTTCTTAAAATGTAAATATTTTTCACTGGGAAATGCATCAATATCTTATTTTCCTCTCACATCCATCAAAATAAACAGTAAATTAAAAAGACACAGAATTTAAAGGTTCCAAAGCATGGTCTCATTGGCCACTGAATGAGGGAACAAATTTGTACATTATACAACTTACCTTTGGATTTGCAAAGGCTTTAGAATTTAAATATAAATCTTTGAGAACCTAATCAAGAATTATTTTGTAAGTTTAAATTTTTCGCACAGTGATCTTTATTGAATAGTAATCATTATGGACTATGATCCAATATAATATGATGCATTTTATATCTTAGAACTTTTCCTTGGAGTTGGAGAGAAGTTTGGCACTTTTCCTTGACGATTGCTAAGGAAATAATTTGACCCCGTCATTCTTCCTTGTTCTTATATTATAAACTCTCATACTGGTTCACAAAAAAAGAGACAGTTAAAGCAGAGTCCAGCTTGTTTATATTTTTTAATCGTATATTTCTTCAGGAATGCCATTGAAAACAGTTCCCAACGTGTGGATGGGTATACTATTCATGGTGGCTTATGATAATCCAAATTTATAGCTATTCTTTTAACCAGGCATTTTTCTAGCCCTTTCTCAGTTTTTTTGCAGCACTGCAGTCCTGTGTTATTTCAGCTGTTTCATGGAGATTTCATTAGAAATGTGCATTGACTAAAGCTTCTTGTGCCCCTCTCACCTACTTTTTTTTTCTAGAAAAAAATCCTATTTATTTAAAATTGAAGAGTTCTGACTGATAGGTAAATCAGCCCCAGCCAATTTCCATTCCCACTTCTTTCCTGACCCCAATTGTGGCCTTCAGCACCTCTTGCCTGGTTGCTTGAAAGCCTTAAATTCTGTCTCAGCTCTTGCTATTTTCTTGCTCTTATTCATTATAGCTCTGATCATATTTCATCCTGATCAAAGCCTTCAGAAACCTTCCTCTTGTCAAGACCTGTTTATCTCTATTCTCTTCCTCCCATCATAGTCTGGTCCTTGTTTTTCTTATTGCTTCTGTGCTCTGTATAAACTGGACCAGCTTTGTATCCTTAGAGAGTTACCTTAGCTTTTGCTAGTCTCCCTTCTCTTTCACTGAGTTTTCCTAAGGCTAATGTACTCATTTGTTTGTGAACAGCTATACTCCCTTCTGTATTCGACTAGTATTTTGTCTCTCTCCTGAACTTTTTTAGATTCTCTTTGAATCCTCTGCAAACAGGTACTTATCCCTCTTCTTCCTGAAGTGTCATTGTATTTCTTATGGTTTCATTTATTGCATCTTATTGTACTTTTATGGCTAGGCTGCAATCTCAGCATAGAGGAAAGACTTAGGCTATGGAATCAAGCATATCTGCTTTCTGATCTGTTTCTTATAACTGCCCTGGGCAGGGACTATGTTGTGGTGTGAATTCTTTTATATTCAGGAGACACCATTCCTTGCATGCAAAGTTGTGTTGGCAATAACTAAGTGTTTGAAGAATAAATAACTGCTTAGTTATGGAGGAATGTTATTTAGTATTTATTTAAACAATATCCTGGAGAATCTCAATGTGCCACCCACAGAGAAAAAAGAAAACATAGTGGAGTTTGTATGTGGAAAATGAATGCAAAATGCGGCACTACAGAATTATCTGAATTTTCATGTGTAAATGGGTTAGGAAAAGAGTTGCTTTTGGGCTGGAGAGATAGCCTAGCGGTTAAGAGCGCCGACCGCTCTTACAGAGGACGCCGGTTCGATCCCCAGCACCCACATGGCGGCTAAGAACCGTCTGAAACTCCAATTCCAGGAGAACTCCAGTTCCAGGGGAATCCGATACCCTCTTCTGACCTCCGCGGCGTTGCACGACACGGGTGCACAAACTTGCATGCAGACAGTACATTCATACACATACAGAAATAAATAAAATTAATAAAAAAAAAATTTAAATAAAAAAAAAAAGAGTTGCTTTTATGATCACTATTTTCCTGTTATTTTCAAGTTCATATGAATCCATTAATAGTACTCATTTAGAGCCATCTGGGGTCATATATGAAGTCTAATGCCAATTTGTAGTTTTTAATGGGGAAATGGGTGTGGCATAGTAGTAGATTGAAAAGCACTTTAATTTCTTATTGTTTGTTTTCTGAATATCTTCTATGCATATAGTTCCCAGACAGGAAAAACCTAGTATGTTTGTAAATAGAGTGTACAAAGTGTTATTAATTTAAATAATTGAGTAATATAATTAGGCCCCTGGAAGAAGAAGCTGCTTTTTTACCTTTCTTGTATTTGCAATGGAAGATGCAACATGCTTAGAATAGGAATATATTTAATACTAAGTGTATTTATCTGAAACTCAGTCCACAGGGCTAATGACTCAAAGTTGGTCTGAAGGTCTAATAAAAAATTCTAATAACAAAAGAGAACCCTCAGTCTGGGCACCCTTGATGCTCATATACAAGGTGGCTGAGATTACTGTGGGAACATTTTTGCATTTTCTCAGGGCTAAATGAGTAAATGACTGAATGTTGATACCATTAATTAAATTTGTGGAAGAGCCTCTCATACCCCTAAATCATTTTCCTGGGAACATTCTGAAATTTAGCCCTCTAACGATAATTGCTGAGAGAGTGTATAAAGGCCAGAAAACCTTTCAATGCTCTTTCTTTGAAAAAATAAATATTCCAAAGGTGGTCTTTTAAAATGGCGATGATAATTTTCTCTCTTTAGATGCTTGTTTAGTCCAGATTTTAAGATACTGCACAGAGTGAATATGAAGGTCTTGGTTGATTAGTTGAGCAATTTTAGATACGATTTCATTTAAAGTGTAGATTCATTTTTATTCTTCTGAACTCAACAGCAAGTCTGATATTGCTACATAAAAAACTATTATAAACTGAAATTTTCATGACTGTTTTGCAAAGTCTCAGTGTTGATTCTTGGATATCATTTTTTGCCATAATAGATTTTAAAAATTATGTCACTAACATATTAAAATAATACATTTTCTCTTTTGCTTCATAATTTCATGAACTTGTTCCTCAGTCTCCAAAGGAGCGGGCATAACTGACAAATTTGGGGGAATAGCCTTTTATTCAGTCATAGCTCCACTGTTGGAATCCCCCTGTAATTTCTCCATTGTTACTGCTGGTATGACATCCTTTACTGAAAATCATATCTGGGCACTGTAGAGTCAGAGGCCTTCTATAGCCAAATTCAAAAACCCTGAAATGAGAAAGAACCCCCCCCCCTTATTCCATTTTTGCACAGGACCATTATGCATCTTAACAGCAATCTATCAACCTGGATTTTCAATGTCTTAAATTAATTCTGAGACCATAAGTAATTACAGAAAACAGTAGCAAATGGCATTGTATAGTGTTGGCTAAAGTCTTTTGTTCTCTTGGTTATGTTTTTTAGAAAGATGGGGAGTTGGAGTCAAGCGGCTCAACAGCAGGTATATATAGACAGCATACCTTGATTTCAGAGAATGTAGGGCCTCAGGGTGAGCACAAAACAGCTATCGTCACATTGGTGACGTTGCTTAGGAACTAGTGATAGTGGCTGGTGTTGAGACAGACTTAAGTAGGTAGGAGTATTTGGTTCATCAGCCTGGCCTGAGCTGCTGATGAGTCACTATCCTGCATGGAAGAAGCCTGTATAAAGATCAATTCATGTGCAATATTTGGTATCATGTCTTATCACCCTCAAGTTAACATTTTGGGTGGGCTGACATACTTTATAGCCAAGGACAGGGACATTCAGGGAGCATAACTGACAGGCTACAGTCACAACATTGACAAGTAATAGACAGAAATTCCTGGAGACAGAAATTCCTAAGATCATGAGACCTCTAGTTCACACTCCATAGCAGTGAATCATTATCTTTCCTGCAGTCTATTTTGTAAACTTCTTGATCCAGAATTTGCATGTAGAAATAATTACTGCATTAGAGGTTGCTGAGCCACGAGAAGGACTCAGTTTTATGTCCCAGCCATCAGGCTGCATGCTTCAGTTCCTAAACTAAAAGTTGATTCAGTTTAAATAATATGAAACCCTGTTGAAGTTCTAGCAGTTCAGACTTAGTGCCACATTTCTCCAGCAGGCTCATATTATCTATCTCCTGTTGGATGTTCTGGATGATGAGTGACCGATTTCTTCCTCTGTATTCAACTGTATCAGAATGCAGGATATTTCAACCAGTTGTCCCAAAGTGGCTTAGCAAAGGATCACTTTCTTTCAACTGACCAATACCGGTTGAACAATTACTAGTGATTAATTGGTAAGTGACTACCAGTGCTCATGTTTTCCTGGCTAAGACATCTTTTGATCTGGTCACCTTGGGACCTTGGATTAGAAATGTCTAGACTAAACTTTCTTTAGGCATCCATGTGATTCCTAATGATGACATGTAAAGCAGGAATTTTTGGACAGTCAAGAAGCACACTGCATACAGTAATGACAAAGTACACTTAGTGCACTCCACATGGTATTTCAAGACAGTCACCAGACACTGTTCTTTAGGTGAACTCTGAAGAACATGTTATCATATGAGTCAGGTTAACCGCAGACCCAGAGTCCCTTTTTCAAAGACTGTTTCAGACTAGATGGGAAGTAGGAAGACATCCATAATTGGAGACCTGGGAAGCAGTGATCCGTTTGAAAGTATCTATATGCCCTGGATGGGTGCACATGATCCGAAGGAGAGTGACTTGGAAGAAAATTATTGCTTTTATTTGGTGAAGGCTATTCTTCATTCCCATTAGAGGTCTTCTCCAGAAGGCTTTCCTGAGTGGATGCATTTCAGATGCTCAAATGATGTAGACAGCAGGGTGGGGAAGAAAATCACCATTTCTGGGAGTGGGAGTTACTCCCTGTGAAAAACTCAATCACAGAACATAATGAAGAATGAATTCACAGTAGAGTTGTGTCAACAGGCTGGCAGAAAACTTCTTTTTCCTCTTGTGTCTTTTTATTCCTCCTTTAACTGGAGGCCATTTTCATAACAGTTGTGTGACCTACCCTGGAAATATTAAAAGATATATCTGTTCATCCCAGATAGGGCACTGATAAAACAAAGAATTTCATCCAAGTGCACATGGGTGACCCAAGAAGTGTATTGGCTTGATTGCAGGAGCATGGGTGGCTCGAAGGCAGCTAGAAGTCCCCAAAGCTATTTGTATACAGCTACACTATGGAGAGTCTTACCCATAGAATGTGTCAGTCATGGAAAGATGCATTGCTGGAGTCCAACATGCATGATGCATGCCTTCTAGACACTTGCCACACTTGGGAGTCCTTGGTAAAGTAGTGGGCAGTTACACTACTGAACAATCCCTTCCCAGTCATTTTTTGTCACTTATATAAATTCAGGAAGAGGAGAGGATCTGGTAAGGGCCTGGTGAAAGCAGTGAGCTTCATGATTGATCCCTGATTGATCCCTGGGAGCTTTGAGCTCTATGTTATCTGTGAACCTCCCTCTTTTCTTCACGAAGGATTATTTATGGAACTGACCAGTAAGGGTCTTGTGCAGGTGATCAGAGATGCTCAAATTTAAGGTAGCAAAGATCATGTCCATGCCAGATGAAACATATACAGGAAAAAAAAAGGGGGGGCGGGGGGAGATAGCCTTTTCCTTTGTTTGTTGTTTTACTTGATCTAGAGAAATTTCTAGTGGCCAGCAAGTAGATAGTGCAGAACAGCTTCAAATTAGGCCAAGCAATGTTTTCTAATGTGGGAGAACATCAAGCATCCAAACTTGCTAAAAACATTTTGACTATGGCAGTTGGACTCCTAAGAGATTCTGTTGAATTCCTGATTATATTTCACAGAGGCACCTGTAACTACGATGAACTTACTAAAGTGAAATCAGAAATAATTTTGGTATTTCAGCTGTTTGTACTGTTCAAACTCATGCCATGTCTAGCCAACTGTAGTTACTTTAAGCTTGATTTTTTTTTTTTTTTTTTTTTTTTTCTTTTTGAGACAGGGTCTCCCTTTAGTCCCAGCTGGCCTGGAGCTTGCTCTGTAGACCAGGCTGGTCTTGAACTCAGAGATCCACCTGCCTCTGCCTCCCACGTGCTGGGATTAAAGGCGTGCACCACCATGCCCGGCTTAAACCTTGAATTTTTTTTGTTGGATTTTGTTGTGGATTCATATTTATTCATCAGAATCATATTAAAGATAAATCCCACAACTATCTGTACTAAATGCACATTATCATTGATGATAACTAAAATTTTGAATCTATTTGAGCAATTTTTACTAAATATTTCTTACACTTCATTTTATTTTATGCTTAGATATTTCCACTAGCTTTCTTTTTCAACTTTTTTATTCAAAATGAATTTTAAGCTTACGTATATATTGTTAAAAAAATCTTACCTCATTTATATTCTAATTTATTTTCTTAATGTGTGTATTTGTATATGCATATAATATGTTTTATATACATATATTTAAATACACGTATATAATACACGTTCCATAAAATATTTGTATATATGCTTACCTTCTTAGGTATACAAATTACATATACATATGTACATGCTTTTTTTATCTGTTTGAGTGTAGTTTTTCTTTGCAACCTTTCTCATTTCATTTGTTTCTGGATAGTTCATAATATATTCAAGTCATCTTGCTCTTTTTGCTGTTGTTTTGTTTTTGAGACAAGTTCTCACTATGTAGTCCTAGCTGCCCTAGGACGGCTATGGAGACCAGGCTGGCCTTGAAATTGTAGTGTCCTAAGTGCTGTGCTGAGATTACAGATAGGCATGTGACACCACACCCAGTTTGAGGAATTTCATTCTGATTAGGTGTTGATACTAATAGAACATCTGGTAAATAGATTTTTCCTTATTAGTGATTATTATTCTGATAGTAAGTTTTTATTTATATTATACATAATATCCCCCCCCCCAAAAAAAAACAGCCCCCCCCCCACACACACACTGGAGGCAGGACATTCTATACTTCTTTTGGTTCTTTAACTTATCAATCTGAGGTATTTTCACTAAGCAGGCAGGGACTAGAGGGAAGGATGGTCCATGTGGAGACCGCAGTAAATCTTCATAGTGAAGTGTGAACTGGGATAGAATCACTAGCTTACTTCACACTTGGCACATAGATACCCATTTTGTGATGAAGATGGGTTTTCAGTTTGAAGATTATATTCTGTGTTTAGCTCCAGTAGATGCTTCTCAGGTTGTACTTGTCATGGGTCCTCAGTTCTGCTCACATAATGATCTGTTTTCCTCTTGTTTCATTATCGTTCTCGTACATGTTGTTCCAAAGGTCAGAAAGAGGTAATTCCATGAAAATCTTTGTGTCCTTAGTGAACTTCCAGGAGAACCGTGGTTATTCCTTTTTTAAAAAATTTTATTTATTTCTGTATGTGTATGAATGTACTGTCTGCATGCTGTCCTTTTTAAGTTGCTTTCTACTGTACTAGAGTGGACTTTTAGAACATGCTGACTGATTTCAATGATGGATTTTGTTAGTTTTTTTCCTTGAATGTGTGGAATCAGCAAAGCAGTGATCTAGCTGACCTCAAGAAAAGTTTGAGGCTTTATGTATCTTTATTATTTGTGTTGAGTACATATCTAATATTTCAGCAAATGTAAAAGCTCTATAAGTTTTAAACAATTTAGTTATATTTTATAACATGGATATTTTATTTTGTATAACTACTGTGCAAAATTATCTTTGATTTACAGATGACAAACATGAGGTTCAAATTATTAAAATAGTTAATTTTGGGGGGATAATGGGAGAATTAACAGGTATGACTAACCTCCCCACCCCTGAGTTTGTCATGTCATAGCCTCTCAGTAGACAAAAGTTTTTGTAACTGTTGTTGATTCCTATTACTTGTATTGATGATATCAAGACCTTAGCTGAACCTCACTGTAGCTAAGACTTCTTTCTGTTCATCTGAATCTAAAGGTCTGTGTTGATTTAATTTGATACTTTTCAGAATGTAAATGGGCTGGATGTTCAATACAGTTATATTTATTCTTTTTCTATAGCGGTGCTCTCAATTATTGCAAAGAAGCCAGATGTTAATAGCCTCCTGGAATACATTTCCATCCTTGGCTTCAGTCTCCAAAACAGTCCTTTGGTTATTAGGGCTGACACTGTGCTTTGCCGATGACTGTTCCTAGAAGCTCTGCAACAGATGGTGGCCATTGTGTGGACTCAGCACAGTTCTGACCTGGCCTGCAGACTCAGCAGATCAGCAGTCTGCCTATACAAGGCATTAGTTTGTGGTGGAGAGACTTATCTGGAAAACTAGAGAAAACAAAACAAGAACTCTGTTCTCTGTGGTGTTTTGTGTCAGATTTACAAACCATATGGCCAGAGATCTATTTTATTGTTAGGCAATTTAGCAAATAGGCTGGTATCAGATTTCAGATTAAAACACAAGTTGATATTTTGTGTTGAGACTGTTTTTATCAGAGGGTGCTGTGTTTTGCAAGTGCCTATGTGAGAACAAGATGTCCAGTGTACACAACATGCAACTGATGAATTCCCCAAGGGACCCACAGGGATATGGCATTCCTGTGCCAACAAAGCACTCTTTGTTTCCCAGGCATTTTGTACAGGGATATTTGAATGGAGTAACACATGAAGCAAGCCCAACTCTGCTGGTATGGGTACATTGAGAGTGATTTTTTTGTGGGAACTATTGCTTTTGAGGAAAAGAGATATGTTTCTTTTTCTGATGTATTTTACAAGTGTCCTTGAAACTAGTCAGATGGAGAAGATTTCCCTGACGGGATGGAGACAGCAGAGTGACTTGCAGTGTAGCGGATAACACGTTCCGTTTTAAATTAGTTTTGTTTATTTTTTGAGACAAGGTCTCCCATAGCCCCAGCTGATCTGGAACTCACTGTGTAGACCGGGCTGGCCTCAATCTCATAGATATCTGTGGAACATTGTCTCCCAAATGCTGGTATTAAAGGCGGGTGACCCCAGGGCCTGGAGTTGATGCATCTTGAGCTTCAGAGCCTCTGCAAGACTCTGGATAAAATATTGGGTCTCATTCACATGATCATGTGTAAATTTGCAGTTGGCATAATCTTGTTAAGACTGTTATCTCCATGTTCCTGTTCATCTGCCTGTCATATTTCCCCTAGTACAAAGTGGTATCAAAGTTGCTGTCTGCAGTCTTGGAAACAGTTAAGGGATGTTGAGCTGGGGATACATTTATTGTGGATTTAGTGGTATCCTTCAATGTGAGCAATCAGAAAAATCCATTTTAGGAATAAAGAATGATTGAACATCAGCAATTTCATATAATCACTGTACTGTTTACACTACTCGAAGTTACACAGTACATAAAGTATTTTTCTACTACACACCCCGCCCCTAGCCTTCCCACTGTTCCCGTTGTTTCCTAATGAGCCTTTGCACCAAGAGTAATTGAGTCTGGGCAGAAATAGAGATCACTCGGGAGAGACATGCATTTGTGAGGAGAAGAGGTCACTCCGGTCAGGCATGCATCTGTGAGGAGCAGAGGTCACTCTGGTCAGGCATGCATCTGTGAGGAGCAGAGGTCACTCTGGTCAGGCATGCATCTGTGAAGAGCAGAGGTCACTCAGGGACAGGCATGCATCTGTGAAGAGCAGAGGTCACTCAGGATCAGGCATGCATCTGTGAGGAGCAGAGGTCACTCTGGTCAGGCATGCATCTGTGAAGAGCAGAGGTCACTCAGGGACAGGCATGCATCTGTGAGGAGCAGAGGTCACTCTGGTCAGGCATGCATCTGTGAAGAGCAGAGGTCACTCAGGATCAGGCATGCATCTGTGAGGAGCAGAGGTCACTCTGGTCAGGCATGCATCTGTGAAGAGCAGAGGTCACTCAGGATCAGGCATGCATCTGTGAGGAGCAGAGGTCACTCTGGTCAGGCATGCATCTGTGAAGAGCAGAGGTCACTCAGGGTCAGGCATGCATCTGTGAGGAGCAGAGGTCACTCTGGTCAGGCATGCATCTGTGAAGAGCAGAGGTCACTCAGGATCAGGCATGCATCTGTGAGGAGCAGAGGTCACTCTGGTCAGGCATGCATCTGTGAAGAGCAGAGGTCACTCAGGATCAGGCATGCATCTGTGAGGAGCAGAGGTCACTCTGGTCAGGCATGCATCTGTGAAGAGCAGAGGTCACTCTGGTCAGGCATGCATCTGTGAGGAGCAGAGGTCACTCTGGTCAGGCATGCATCTGTGAAGAGCAGAGGTCACTCAGGATCAGGCATGCATCTGTGAGGAGCAGAGGTCACTCTGGTCAGGCATGCATCTGTGAAGAGCAGAGGTCACTCAGGATCAGGCATGCATCTGTGAGGAGCAGAGGTCACTCTGGTCAGGCATGCATCTGTGAAGAGCAGAGGTCACTCAGGTCAGGCATGCATCTGTGAGGAGCAGAGGTCACTCTGGTCAGGCATGCATCTGTGAAGAGCAGAGGTCACTCAGGATCAGGCATGCATCTGTGAGGAGCAGAGGTCACTCTGGTCAGGCATGCATCTGTGAGGAGCAGAGGTCACTCTGGTCAGGCATGCATCTGTGAGGAGCAGAGGTCACTCTGGTCAGGCATGCATCTGTGAAGAGCAGAGGTCACTCAGGATCAGGCATGCATCTGTGAGGAGCAGAGGTCACTCTGGTCAGGCATGCATCTGTGAAGAGCAGAGGTCACTCAGGATCAGGCATGCATCTGTGAGGAGCAGAGGTCACTCTGGTCAGGCATGCATCTGTGAAGAGCAGAGGTCACTCAGGTCAGGCATGCATCTGTGAGGAGCAGAGGTCACTCTGGTCAGGCATGCATCTGTGAAGAGCAGAGGTCACTCTGGTCAGGCATGCATCTGTGAGGAGCAGAGGTCACTCTGGTCAGGCATGCATCTGTGAAGAGCAGAGGTCACTCAGGATCAGGCATGCATCTGTGAGGAGCAGAGGTCACTCTGGTCAGGCATGCATCTGTGAAGAGCAGAGGTCACTCAGGATCAGGCATGCATCTGTGAGGAGCAGAGGTCACTCTGGTCAGGCATGCATCTGTGAGGAGCAGAGGTCACTCTGGTCAGGCATGCATCTGTGAGGAGCAGAGGTCACTCTGGTCAGGCATGCATCTGTGAGGAGCAGAGGTCACTCTGGTCAGGCATGCATCTGTGAGGAGCAGAGGTCACTCTGGTCAGGGGTGCATCTGTGAGGAGCAGATGTCACTCTGGTCAGGCATGCATCTGTGAGGAGCAGAGGTCACTCTGGTCAGGCATGCATCTGTGAGGAGGGCTGCACAGCAGCACATGCAAAAACAGCTTTATGAATGCTAACAAAGGAAGATTGTATTGTTTCTAATGCCTCTAGAGTAAAGTTTGTAAGACACTGGAAATTTGAAGAGACAAATAAATACGCATGAGACAGATGAAAATAAAAGTAAATGCAGGAAAACTATGCAGACACACATATAGAACAGTAAATAAAAAGTAAATAATTCTGGATTTTATCATCTTTGTGATAAATTATTAAATTGGTTGTGTTGTGAAATTGGTATTCTTTGCCCACCCCCATCTGTTGGATATTTGAACCTAGAGTCATCTGCACTGGAGGAAAGGAGGAAAGCATTCTACTAATGAGCCACACCCATTCTTAAAGTTCCCTTATGCCCAGTGTAGGAACTTCAAAGCTCACAATACTGTTCCTAAATGGGAGGAGTATGGAATGAGGTTCTTGAACTGAGCACATTTTCCTTAAGAACTCACACATCATTTGCAGAGGTTGCTTTTCTAAATCCTTAAATCAGACAGCTATCTTAATAAATTTGTATTTGTTTGTAGAGAAAAGGGTGTGTCACTGGATGAACATACATGATAAGCCTGATATGAGAGCAGGTAGAGGGAAGTCCCTAGGATTAATATTAGTGTAAGCTTCGAAAATCTCAGAACTATTTCCACTCCTGTCCTCTCAACTTTGTTTCTTCTCCTCTCCCCTTCCAGTTAGTGAAGACAGGCAGGAGTCTACAGTGAAGGAGATTCCTGTCTTATGGAAGTGGGGATGGGTTTAGAAGACCTTTTGCTCCAGTGAAATTTCTATAGTTTTTTAATGTTATATCTTGCTTCCTATGTTGTCTTTCCTACAGGGGTAGCCTGGGAAGTATTACTTTCTAATAGATTTCTCACCAACATGAACTTCTCAGTTTTCAGAAGTGAGACAGAAATTTGCTCTTCTCCATTGTTTTTACCTTTTTCATTAATTACATCAGCTTCAGGGAGTCTGGAAAGCAGTAATGGGAGAGGCAATGATTTTCTGATCACTGAGCACAATGAGTAACCACATGTCACAAATAATTAGAAAAATCAAGAAATCAGAATTTCTCCTCATTTCTGTTTCTCAAAGATCTTTTCTTTAGTGAACTCCCGGCTAGGAGATTCAAGGCCTATGAAAGGCCTTGGTTAACTTATTCACGGTGAATGAAGTTTATATAAAACAGATATTCAAATATTTAATACTTACTTGCCTTTTGGAATATAGCATATGTACAGCCTTTTTCTCATTTTAATAGAATCAGAAACACGTGTGCTATACATCAAAGACTATGAACCAACTCACAAATCATCTCGCTCACCCTCAGTCAGAGGAGTTGTTTTTGTTTGTTTGTTGTTTGTTTGTTTTTTGGTCTTTTTGAGACAGGGTCTCCCTATAGCCCCAGCTGGCCTGGAACTCCCTCTAGAGACTAGGCTAGCCTTGAACTCACAGAGATCTACCTGCCTCTGCCTCCTGAGTGCTGGGATACCTGGCTTAGGAGGAGTTGTTCTTTTAATTAATTTTGTTTATTTCTGTATGTGTATGAATGTACTGCCTGCATGCAAGTTTCTGCACCCGTGTCATGCAATGCCACGGAGGTCAGAAGAGGGTCTCGAATTCCCCTGGAGTTGGAGTTCTCCTGGAATTGGAGTTTCAGACAGTTCTCAGCCACCATGTGGGTGCTGGGGATCGAACCTGGGTCCTCTGTAAGAGCAGTCGGTGCTCTTAACCGCTAGGCCATCTCTCCAGCTCCAGGAGGAGTTGTTCTTAAGGGAGCCTGTTTATACAACATTTTAAAAACCTATTCAGTGAGAAATCACCATTGCATCTATACTGATTCATTCAAAGTTTCTTATTTGTATGCCTACCCCATTCTAAGCCTGATGCTACATGCTAAAGAGACCACAGAACAAAATCAGACAAAAATCTTTGCTCTCTGGGTAGCAGGATTTTAGTAGTGGAAGCAAAGCCAAAAGTTCCAACAGTGATGTATATAATGGAAAAAATATAAATTAGATAAGAGGAGTGTCTTAGTTCATCCTCTTCAGTTCCATCCTCCACTCTTTTGCATCCTGCTCTCTGTCCTGGCAGGCCAACCAACGCAGACTGTATTAGTCATTCTCTTGGAAAGAGATCTGAGGCAGAGAAAGGTACAAATTTCAGCTTCTTCGTCCAGCTCCAGCAGGTGCTTTGAGCCAATGACTGTCCTGCTCTAATCACCGGTAGTTTTCTCAAGGCAGCCTTCTCAACTGAAGTCTTTTTCTAGTTTCCAGGATCATTCTTTCTTCACGTACCTTCAGGACTGATGCTGGCAATAGCCCTGCTATTTTGTATTTTCTCTTTTGGTTCATCTGCATCTTTCCTGCAATCTTGTCAACAGCCCTTCCTTACTCTCCTCGGCAATATCTCAATTTAGTGTGGCCTCTGTTTCCCATGACCCTAACAGATACAGAACCCAGTCTTGGTATACTTACTAGATGGTTTGTCATTGGAAGCCACCTATGAAAAGGGCAAAGAGAAGAAGATGCAAGGAAATGGGGAGGGATCCTTCTGCAAGGAAAAGCATCATTTTTCTTAGAATGTTGAATGAACAACAGGCTGAGATAGTGGGGTTGGAATCACATAAGCAAGTGAGAAAGTAGTGAGAAGTTAAGCAGAGAGATCTAGAAAAATGGCATAGGAAGATTATAGAGTGAGTTTCTAGGGTTTACACCTAGTGGGAGACTGCAACTCTATAATTAGTTACTCTACTATTTGAAGACTATTTTGTGTGGGAGCAAAGATGGAATAGGGGGCCACTTTAGAGGATGCTGAAGAATACGATGGTGATGACAGGGAAGGTAGTGAGAGTGACGGGATGCGTTTTGGCAATTTGAGGACAAGATTTGATGATGGATATACAATGCTAAGACAGGAATCTGGAATCATGCCAAGTGTAGCAACTAGATGTACTTTTATGCTATGAAGACCACCTTTGGAGAAAGCTTTGAGGGAAGGTTAGAAGTTTGGTCCTTTTAAGATAAAGCACAGCAGGCCGTTTGAGTAGGCAGTTCATGAGAAATGTCTACCCTAGAGATATAAATATATGAATCATCAGTATATTGATGGTAAAGTTAAATGACTTCTTGAACTTACTGAGGCTATTAATTCTCTTTAGTCTGATATTGTAAGCAAATTTTACTATAAATATTTGATGGTTGGGCCAATTTGGTCAACTTTCAAACACACACGCACACACGCACACACACACACACACACACACACAAACACAGTGTATTAGTCACTTTTCTGTTGCTGTGATAAAACCAACATGACCAAGGGAACTTATAAAAGGAAGAGTTTATTTGAGCTTATGATTGACAGTTCCAGGGAATTAGAGTCCATCTTGGCAGGGAGGCATGGTGGCAGGAGCTGGAGCAGAAAGCCTAGGGTCACATCTTCAAATGGGCACAGGAAGCAAAGAGAGACCAAGCAACTGGAGACTGGCAAGGCTTGTTGAACTCTCTAAGCCTGCCCCCAATGACATACTTCCTCCAGCATGACCACACCTTCTAAGACCTTCCAAAATAGCACCACCATCTGGGGACAAAATGTCTGAATACTTGAAGCCTATGGGGGACATTCTCACTCAAATTACTACACACAGCATTGTATATACACATACATAGTCAAACATAAGCACCTGGCAATGCACTTATCTGTTCAAATGTTGTCATGTCTTTATAAGTCATAGGTAGGCATATAAAGTGTGTATTCTACAAGAACTATGTTTGACAATAATGTGTTTTGGAAGGAATTTTTATTTAAACGCTTGAAGTGAGAGTTATCACTGATTTTACTGCCAAGCAGAATGAAATTATAACTGGAGGAGAGAACATAAGGAGTGTTATTGTAGCTGTCCTTAAAATGCTAATTTTTGGGTTTTTTTGATTCAGGGTCTCCCCGCAGCCCCTGCTGGCCTGGAACTCACTCTGTAGACCAGGCTGGCCTTGAATTCACAGAGATCTTCCTGTCTCTGTCTCCTGAATGCTGAGATTAAAGTTGTGTACCACCATGGCAGGCTTAAAGTGATGGTTCTTAGCCACCAAGTGGGTGCTAGGAATTGAACCTGGGTCCTCTGCAAGAGCAGTCTGCACTCTTAACTGCTGAGCCATCTCTCCAGCCCCCAAAATGCTAATCTTTTAAAAATGCAATTATTTCACACCAGTTGTTTACAGTGTAGCATGTATATAGGTATAAAATTTCAAACATTTGGGCCTTCTGTGATTTCTCTTAACTCTTGAGGAATTTGAATGAAGATAATTTGCAATATTGAAATCTTTATTACTCAAACCACTAGATCATGTGCATGTCCAGGAGAGTTATCTTGTCACTTGCTAGCCACAGGAATTTGCAGCAAAATTCCACTGAGTTTCATCTTTATTTGGAAAATGGAAAATGAAATTGGAGTTCTGAACTTTACATAGTTCCACAGACGTTCCCTGTCAACCCCATGCTGGTCACATGGGCTAGGCATGCCAAAAACTCCTGGGAGAGGTGCCTGAGCCCATGTTCTGTTCCAGCCTCATAATTATCTTCCCAGGTAGCTTTTTCCTTTTCTCTCTGAGGCATAATTTAGCCCAAAGATTCTTTAATTACACCATCTCAGCACCTCATAGTTCAGACAGATGGCAGAAACGATCTGTCTCAACCTCATTCCTGAGACACAGTGCCCACCACATCCCTGAGGGTAGTTATTCAGATCTATTTGCAGAGCAGTAGGGGCTCATCAGCTGGGATGGTAGCCCTTTGCATTTTGTAAGGTCTCCCAGCCTTTTTTTTGTCCAGCCAAAATAAATATATTTTAAACCTCCACTTTTTGGTCATTTTGCCATAATGATTTGTAAACAGCAAATGTGGTTAGTGGTTCTCAAAGTTTACTGTATATAAGAGACACTTAGAGGGCTACGGACTCCCTCTCCCAGAGTGATTTTACTGAAGAGTCATTTAGAGGCTTAGGATGAACACTACAGTACTTCCTTCAAATGTGATCCAAACAAACCAGGGATGAACTCAGCAATGCAAATATTTGAATGTATGCTTGTGCACATATGTGGAGGTCAGAGGTCAACATCCAGGGTTGTTCCTCAGGAGCCAGCCACCTTGTTTACTGAAAGAGGGTCTCATTGGCTTGGGGCTTACTAATCAAAGTTGGCTGGCCAGTGAGCCCCAGGGACTCCCATGTCTCAGGTGGTTCAGTGCTGAGGTTTCAGCAGTGACCTCCACACCAAATCTTGGAATCGCAGTCATACTGATTGAGCCACCTCCAGTGTGTGAGATGTTTACCTGAACAAACATTTCATGTTCCTATGAATGAGGATTGTTATTATAACTCATCACAGATTTGTGGATGGAAAATTAAGGTGTCAAATGGTTTGCTTAATCCATTTTTGGAATACTCTAACCTTAGAATAGACTAAAGAATTAGGGAAGTTAGGTAAATAGTTTCCTCAGCCTCATTGTGTGGCAGCATCATGGCAGATGAATGGGAGGACAGTGAGGTCAGTTAGAGCACTGTTCAGATACTGTGAATGTTATATGCAAAGGTTGTTAAGGGCTTGGAAATAGGATCCCAGCTGTTTAAGCAGGTGACAATACTTTGGACAAAGATGCCAAGAGGCTAATTGGTTTAGATGGAGACAGAATTAGTTCTCTTTGTGTTCATTTCCAATTCAGAGGAGGCTGTAATTCAGTATGGCATCTTTTAAATGTAAGATCTATCTTTTCTAATCATTCTGAAAACCTACTAACCTTAATTTGAGGACACTAGACGGTGATTCTTGATCCTTCAGTATTTTTTTTTTTTTTTTTTTTGTATGTGTATGAGTGTACTGACTGAATAGTTGTGCATGGTTTGTGTCAGAGTCCCCTGGAACTGGAGTTCTCCTGGAATTGGAGTTACAGATGGTTCTTAGCTGCCATGTGGGTGCTGGGGATCGAACCCTGATCCTCTGCAAGAGCAGTCGGTGCTCTTAACCGCTAGGCTATCTCTCCAGCCCGATCCTTCAGTATTTCTTAAAAGAAGACTGATGCCTTAGGTTTGGAAAAAAGGATTTTGTGTTAGAAGAAGACTTTATAAGTCATACTGTTTTATAATGTCTAGTGTCCTCTTACATGAATTCTAACAACAATCCTACTACTGTTTCAGTTTTGTTGGGAGTTCTGCCCTCAAGCTTAGGAGCAGCAGTTTGAGCCCAGATGATTCTCAGAGATCTCTCTTAAAGACCAGCTGCAGCTCAGATGTGATCCCTCATTGTTCTACAGCAAGCAGCTTAGGACCAACTAGCCACACTTTGGACTGTCCCTATACAAAGCTGTTTCTGTCCCCCATAGACTGGGACTCCCTGTGTTCCAGGGTCAGCTGCAGGGTCTGCTGAATGAATCAAAGGATGCTTAGATCACATTCCCTAAAGACTTGGCAATTTCTCTAGTCACTCCACCCTAAAACGAAACTCTCCACCCTTTAAAAATGTTCCTTTGACAGCTGGGGTTCAGAAAGCAGTCTAAACTTTAGGAAGACAGCTTAGGAAGAATGCTCTCAAAAGGTGATAGGAGAGAAAGGGACATTCACTTATCTTTTAGGCTCTCAGAGTTGATTTAGAAATTAATTTTCAATTAACATTTAATCGTCCTAAAACTCAGTAGGGACTGGGTGGGTTAATGTTTTACTTTCATGATTTATTTAGTTGCAATAGAACGTATCAGCTACTTGTGATTTGTTTCATTTAGAGAGAATGAAGATCCCACTAGGCTACAGATAGCCAGTAATTTAGGACAAGTGGCTTCAATTCTGTCTATACATTAGGATTAGCTGAAAAGCTTTTCTGAAATACAGATGAATCTATGTTAGATAAATTAGACCAGAATTTCTGCAGAAGGTGTCCAACAACTGGAATTTAAGTTAAACAAAGGAAAGCTTCCCAGCTGATTCCAGTTTGTAGCCAGGACTGAGAACCTGTGTGTTGGAGGCTCATAGCTTCTCAAAGTTAAGAGTTCCTGGCCGGCATTTACCTCAGGTAAGAGTTTGCTAGGAAGCCAGAATATTGAGGCCTTCTCTGACCTGCTACAACTGAACCTGCATTTTAAAAAGCATTCCCCAGGGAGATATTTTTATTGGCTTTTCAGCTTTCCTATAATTATAAAGGTATTCTAAAATTTAAAATGTTAATGGGGCGTGGGATCATGTTTGGGATAAAAGATCAAAACCTTCTTTCCAGAAGTTCAGTCTAACAAGAAAGAAACTTATTTAAAGGTAATTTGCTGAGAGCTATAATAGAAGCAATATAGAGTTCTGTCAGTATCCAGGAGGAAGTGAAGAGTGCTGCTTGGAGGAATTGGAGATTACCAAAGCATTCTGGGCACCAAGATAGACACATAGGGATGCTTTCTCTAAGTTGCTAGTGGAAAAAGTAGAAAAGGGAAGAGGATCCTGATTTTAATGAAATATAGCATTTAGTACACCTGTGCATGTATTTAAAATATGATAATTTCTGACTCAAATTTAAGTATTAGTGTCATGCTAGTAAGTAATATAACAAATAATCAGAGTTTCTCTTCTGGGAGAGAGCAGAGTATTCAAAAGGTGTCAGTCTTTTGCTGTACACTTTAGAGTAGGTTAGAGGAAGCTCCCTTTTCAAAATTCTTCCTTTTGGGGTTGTGATCATACTTCTTAACCTTTCAGTTTTCTGGGGATGCTGTGTTTAAATCTCCATGGTATCTTTGCTGATACTGTGCCATGGTATCTTTGCTGATACTGTGTTTTGGGGATAAACAATAACTTTCTGGGCAAGTTTGGCCCTTTCTATTCTGGTTAGCTTCCCCTAGCCTCCTACATCCATCAGCTAGGATGCTCAGAATAATTTCTTAAGACCTTTTGCTATTATTTGCAGTTTGGATTGTCTTATCATCTCTTTGACTTCCTACAGCATCTTGTGTGTGTCAGATTTGCTAATTTTTCTTTGTGTCTGTTTCTCTCATGAAACAGTAATTAAAGTGTTTTCAATGGCTTAAGGAGCTCAAGTATTTTGCATCCTATTTGGTCAATAAATGCTTTAAAATAAAAAAAGTGAAAATAAGAACCTATTTTGGACCTTTTCTTCTAGTAACAAAATAATCTTTGGAGATTGAACTGTGCATAACATTAATAGCTAGCAAGAAATTAGAAGTGTCAGCATGTGTGTGACACATGCCTGTCACCATATTTTTTGTAAATTTCAGTTCTATGAAATTAAGAGACATTTTCATTGCATACCGGAGAATTCAGACTTGCATTATCTTAAGAATATGTCTCTTTTAACATATTAAGAAGCCATCAAGTCAGATGTAGATATTTTTGTTCATAAATTAATAATTTTAATAGCTTCCAATTATGAAACACATCTACATGTCATGTTGTAAAAAGCTCTTTAAATATGTGGGTCACATTTAATCCTCTAAAAACCTTATGAGGCTTATATGAGGTTCAGGGACACAGGTTTGGATTCAGAAACTTGTTATTACAGATTTTGTTTTTTTCCTTAGTCAATATTGTCTTTGTCCTGTGTTCCTCCAACCTTAATTTTAAGAAGAAAGGCATAGAACACAAAAACAAAAATACGTACATTTGACTACATCAAAGTAAAATACTCCATTAAAATTAGACAGTTCTCAAAAGAAGACATGTAAAATGGTCAGCAAGTGTATGAACAAGTGTCAATGTCCTCCAGGAAATGCAAACAAAACCATAGTGACATCACTTCACACTAATGAGAATGGAAACTGCAAAAAGACAAAAGACAACAAATGCTGGTAAGGAAGCATATGAAAGGGAAACCTTGCATACCACACTGTTATTGAGCTTGGTGGGAATGTAAGTGTAGGTGGTACAGAGAATATAGAGAGTCATATAAATTAAAAATGCAACTTTCATGTGACCCAGCAATTCCATTACTGGGTATGTATCCAAAGAAAATGAGCTCAATATGTTGACAAAACAAGTAGACTCCCATGTTTACTGCAACACTACTCATAGTAACCAAGAAATAGAAACAATCTAAATGTGCATGTACCATGGAATGCTATGTAGCAATAAAGGTAATGAAATCTTGTCATTTGTGGGAACAGAATGGAACTGGAGAGCTTTATGTTAAGCAAACTGCAGCAGACATAAAATGACAAGTTATGTATAAGCTCATTCATATCTGTAATCTAAACAGTTGATTTCAGAAATCGAGAGTACAAGTACAGTGCAATGACAGCAGAACATATGTGTAGGAGGTATGGATGGTGAAACAGATCAGTGAATACTGTGTTACAGTTTTATAGCAGGAAGAAGCACTATTGTGCTTCTACTGGCTCTAGGTAACAATGTATTGTGTAGTTCAGCAAGCTAGAAGAAAATATATTTTTGAAAGTTTTCACTGTAAAGAAATAATAAATGTTTGAGGAGATTAACATGTTGAAGTCAGCTTTATACTATACACAGATGCATGGAAGCATCACATGGTACTTATCTTAGATATCCTTATATTGCCATGATAAAAACACTGATGAAAACCAACTTGGGGAGAATGGGGTTTATTTGGCTTAGAGCACAGTTGACCATCAAGGAAAGCCAATGCAGGAACTCAGGGCAGAAACCTGGAGCATAGACCATGGAAGATAGCTGCTTACTGGCCCATGCTCAGTCTCCTTTATTATACAATACAGGACCACCTGCCCAGAGGTGACAATGTCCATAGCAGGCTAGGTCCTTCCTACTCATCAGCAGTCTCAGCATTCAAGATAATGCCCCACAGGCCAATTTAATTGAGAAAGTTCCTCAATTGCGGTTCCCTCTTACCAGCTGTGTCAAGTTGACAACTAAAGCTATCCAGCTTAATGCTGATTAATATGTATAAATTTTATGTTTCTATATATCAGTTAACAAAGAAAATTATTTTTAATTAAAAAAGGTAGCTTAGACATCTTGCATCTTTCTCTTTCTGGAAATTGTGTGTTTGGAAATCAAGGATGTATTTTGTGTCACTGTGTGATCAGACCCAAGTCACTCTTCCTCAGTTTCTGGATTTTGTTTTTTAATATCTTATTTATTATGCTTATTTTATATGTATAATTGTATTGCCTTCCTGCATGTAGGTACACCCATGTTCTGCAGTGCTCAAGGAAGAAAGAAGAGAATGTTGGATCTGCTTGCACTGGAGTTATAAATAGTTGTTAGCTACCATGTGTGTGCTGAGAATTGAACGCAGGTCCTCTTCAAGAGCAGCAAGTCCTCTTAAATGTTGAGCCATCTCTCTAGTCTTCTCCCTTTCTTTTGGTCTTTTTTTATCCCCAGCTGACCTGGAAAACAGACTGGCCTTGAACTCACAGGGGTCCTCTGCCTCTGGAATGCTGGGTTTAAAGAGGTGTGCCACCATGCCCAGCTAGTTGCTGTATATCTAGAAGGGCCTATTAAGTATTAAGCTACCTCAGGGATTCATTCATTAAGAAATACATATTTGAAAGGTGATTGTATGTTGGAAACTGTTCTAGGTCTCAATGATACAGCAACACAGGACAGAGAAGATCGGCATTTCCTACAGAACTTAAATTTTCAGCAAGTCAGGATAAACACAGGCAAAGAAAACAAGATGGATGATCAGTGTTACACAGCAAATAAGACAGGATAATGAAGAAGAATGCAGTTGGTTTGTGGTGTGGGTCAGCCAGAGACGTAGTGGTCTGGGAATTTATGCTAGGAAGTCACATATGAGACCTTTGAGCAAAGTTGGAACCAGCTGTGGATAAATTTTGGAGTGTAGAGCTCAAGACAGAGGGGTTCTCGGAAGCATAATTCATAAGGTTGGAAAAGCTTTGAATATTGAAGGGCCACTGGTGATCAGTGGACTGGGGAGCGGAGGGTAGCCAGAGATAAGGTGAGAGGCAGCTCCAAAGGTTGCAGACTATCCATTAATGATAGAAGTTATTTCTCAATGGCGGTGTGCAGATGCTTCAGATCGATATCTTGGACAGCTTTCATAGTTTTGATTTACTTCCAACTCATTTGTCAAACTTCATGTTTGTAGAAATCATTCCTTGTTAGTGGTTTTCCAGAATAATAGTTTGTTTTCCCAGCTTCTTTTGCATCAAGGATTCAGTTATATGCCTGTTTCTATCAGTCGGACTCACAGATAAAATTTTAATTTAAAAACTAGTTACAAGAAAGAGGGACCATGGAATCCATTTGGTCAGTGAGGGTGTCGGATACATTTTGTTTGAAGGAGCAGCAGTAGCAGTGTCTCTAATGTCTCATGCTCAAATCATGCTTAGCAAGGTAGCCTTTGGTCACTGTACCTGGTTAAGGCATCAGTGTGGAGTTCCTGGGGCCAATGTTTCATTCAGTGCTGCTTCTGACTGAATGGCCTGGTACTTTGGCCAACTTGAAATTTCTGTGAGTCTAATATCCTTCTGTAAATTTCTTTTTACTTAAATTAATTTGAATGCAGTTTTTTTTTTAATTTATTTATTGATGTTTTACGTATTTCACATAACATTTTTCATTTCTGTTCAGGCATATTCCCCTATCCCTTCCCCCCACCCGACCGCATCCCATCCCAGATCATGCATTCTGCCATAACTGTCCTGCATCTTTCTCTCAGTTTTTTTTTATGCTTAAGAATTCACATTTTCCTCCGTTAATTTCATATTATTCTAGTTTTTTAAAAGCAATTTTATTTATTATTTTTTATGTGTATGAGTGTACTTTCTGTATGTAGGTTGGTGCATCCGTGTCGTGCAATGCCATGGAGGTCAGAAGAGGGTGTTGGATTCCCCTGGAAATGGAGTTAAAGATGGTTCTTAGTCACCAAGTGGGTGCTGGGAATCAAACCCGGGTCCTCTGCAAGAGCAGTCGGCACTCTTAACTGCTGAGCCATCTCTCCAGCCCCAATGGTTTTAGAGTTGAGAATTCTATATGAAGGCCCTGAACATAAAATTTATTACCTCTGGCTGAGAAGCAGTGCATGTCAGGGAGTTACCCCATTCTAAATGCCAGCTCTAAATTTTTGGCTTAGATAATGGCTTTAAAAGTGACCTGAAGATAAACATTTCATAGTTCAAAACTCAATTGTTCATTTTTATTTTAAAAAACTAGTGTTTGTGGGCTGGAGAGATGGCCTAGTGGCTAAGAGCGCCAACTGCTCTTACAGAGGACCCGGGTTCGATCCCCAGCACCCACATGGCAGCCGAGAATCGTCTGAAACTCCAATTCCAGGAGAACTCCAGTTCCAGGGGAATCCGAAACCCTCTTCTGACCTCCGCAGCATTGCACGACATGGGTGCACAAACTTGCATGCAGACAGTACATTGACACACATACAGAAATAAATAAATGCCAGGCGTGGTGGTGCACGCCTGTAATCCTAGCACTTGGGAGGCAGAGGCACGCGGATCTCTGTGAGTTCAAGGCCAGCCTGGTCTACAGAGTGAGTTACAGGACAGCCAGAGCTACAGGGAGACCCTGTCTCAAAAAGACCAAAAAAAAAAAAAAAACAACAACAAACTTGTATTTGTAAATTTCTTCCTACTGTCTGAGCTGAATTTATTCTTTCATACATAGAAGAGGACACTAAGTTTCAATGTTTATTCCAAAGTCCTTTCAGTAGTATATGTAACCAGCTTTTTATGAAAGCTAGCATTCTGAGTATGAGAAAAAGCTTATAAAAATGTAATTGCTTTTTCATAGCTATACAAAAGTAAGGTGAAAATATGATTGTAATTATCACTGCCCTCATCTTTCCAGTGCTTATGGAAGGCCTGTCTCAGAAAAGTTATTAAAAATGTAGCTGCTTGTCTGGAATGACTTTCTACTTTCCGCTTCTCTGACTGGCTTTCCACTCTGTGTGGAAGTTCTAAGTCTTCATTAATTCCTGCCAAATATGCAAAGCTCAACATGTTTTCTTCCTTCTTTGACATGTCAGTTGGATGTAGTGTTTTTCATGATGGCTCTTAGTGAAGAAAATTCATCCTCCAATGCCTGTATAAATGAAAATGGAGCTTGCCTCCTAGAAATATTTGGCTTCCTTAGCTTGATAGATTAGCCAGTATTACAAATAGGAAGGCACTATTACTAATAGGAGGACAGTGGAACATCCTGTTGTTCTTATTCATAGGTCTATTTCCTATGATCTCAGGATGAATTTCTTGGAGCTTCTGACTTGGCATAAAAATTTTAAAGCATACACCTAGACATTGAGTGTCTACCTGAACTGTAAGCAATAGGCTGAGTCCTGGCTTTGGGACTGGCAGTGAATTTTTAGAAGCTTGCTGCATAGCTCATGCTTGGCAAGGTTTTGGTAACAATTTTATGAGCATTTGAATGTTGTTACCAAGGAATGATGGTTTTGTTCCTTTGGGAAAATAGACAATGTTCTGCATAGAAAATTCTCATTCAGAATATTTTCTTAGTTGCTCTTTTCTTACCTTTTTTTCTTAAGACATAAAAAACTACAACCAGAATTGTACATTTGGTGACTCATTAAGAAGGGGTTAATATTTAAATAGTTATGGCTAAGTGGTGGGTACATAGTGGTATTAGGGTCATTAGTTTGTATATTTTTTTGGTACAATAATATTTGACCAAGATAACCCTATGTGTTATGTAGTTTATCAGACTTTCTAATGTGCCCTTGTTAGTTAAAAAAGAATATGCACGGGACTGGAGAGATGGCCTAGCAGTTAAGAGCGCCGATCGCTCTTACAGAGGACCCGGGTTCGATTCCCAGCACCCACATGGCGGCTGAGAACCGTCTGAAACTCCAATTTCAGGAGAACTCCAGTTCTAGGGGAATCCGAGACCCTCTTCTGACCTCCGCGGCATTGCACGACACGGGTGCACAGACCTGCATGCAGACAGTACACTCATACACATACAGAAATAAATAAAAATTAATAAAAAAAAAGAATATGCACATTGTTTATCAGATTAGAATTTTTATCAGTAAATGAATGTTCTAATGTTCTACCATGGATTCTAAAATACCATTCATGTTTTGAACACAAGTGTAAAAGAATTTTGTTCAAGTATCACTCAATATTGATTAGCATAAAAAATGGAAATTTGGGCTGGAGGGATAGTGTGGCAGTTAAAGGCTAAGGTTAACAACCAAAACATAAAAAATGGAAATTTGTAGTTGGTATAGGGACACAGCAGACAAAAGAACTGTAGAAATGGCTCTGGAAAGTCATTGTCTGGAAAATGTGGATCAAAATTAAACATAACTAGGGACAATAATTTCTTATTTTACTAGTGAAATGAATGGTGACCATATTTAAATGTGGATGTTAAACACTGGTTTTTGGAGATAACGATCTCACTATGTTGTTTTGGTTTATTTGAAGCTCTTTATGTAGATCTGTCTGGCCTCAAATTATGCTTCCTGAGTGCTGGGACTAAAGGTACCACACCTGGTTTAAGACACTCTTTTTTAATTAATATCTTTATTGAGCTTTTGTACATTTCATATAACAGCTCTTAATCACCCCCTCCCTCATCCATACCCTTCCTCCTCACACTGAATCTCCTGTATTCTGCCACTCCAATCAAACATTTGTACCCAGTTGTCTTTTAGTGCAAGCTCATCCTCTGGAGTTATGTAGTCAGCCTATCTGGGGATCTCTCTCAGCAGTAATCAGTCTCCACAGTTCCCAGACTAGTGTCCACCCGCCGCCGCCATTTCCCTTGCTCCCCTCTGGGCCCTCTTCTGATTGAGTTGGTACAGGTCTTGTCATTGTCACTACCATTGCCAAAAGTTCACATGAGCCAGCTCCCAGTGGCCTGAAAGCCTTTATTTCCCTATGTTCATGGACCAATCCTGGCTCTCAGAATCTTTACTCCCCTTTTCCACAGTGGTCCTGGATCCCTGGGTGGGTGATATTTCATAGTGTCTTGCATGATATCAATTTCTCAGGTGAGGTCCTTTAAAATTAGATTCGTTATCCCTGGAGAAAGATAGCTTCTCAGGGAGTCTCAGGGGAGTTTATGTCTGCTATAATGTTTAGGCACTCCATTATGATTATCTACCCATTGACAAAAGATTGTATTTGGAATATTTATTTGTGTACTATACACTAAGAAAGTTTTTAACATTGATGATTGCACAATACTTGAAGGGATGCATTTCTCTGTGGAATATGGAAGAGACAGGAAACTGTGACTCCAAGATGTTAAGTGTCTTGTCCAAATTCATTTAATGAAAAGTGATAAAACTAAGAATAGAAATTGCCAGTGTAACTCTAGAATTGATGGTTTTGCTGCATCATACTTATATATCATAAATTAAAGTATAAGCTCTTTTCTAACTGTTAGTATTTTCTTTTCTTCACACGTTCTCTGTACTCCTTTGCATGAATAGAGTGAATGTGGTGTTTTTCCTATACTAGCCCACAAAGTCAATCTTGAGAAGTGGAACACTATCAGGGAAACATTTAATTATATATTCATAATCATTGTATTATGCTACTTTCTCAAGCTTGCTCTGAGAAATACCATAAATTGGGTGGTTTGAAACCACAGAAATGTATATTCTCACAGTCTGAAGGTCAGAAGTTTGAAATCAGTGCTTGTCAGGATTGGTCTCTTCAGAGGTGCAGAGACAAGCTGCACCAGGGCTCGTTCCTCACTTTGCTGAGGGTTGACTGCCTTGGGCACTTTTTTTACAGCTGTAACATTTCATTCCTTCTCCCCATCCTCATTTGGCTGCCCTCTTGTGTTTCTTTGTGTCTAAAATCTCCTCTTGTTCTTTTCATAAGGACACTGTTCATTGGATTTAAAGATCACCGTAATTCAGGATGATCTCATCCAAAATTTTTGCCTTAATTAATTATGTCTGCAAAGATATTATTTCTAAATAAGGTCACATTTGCAGATACTGGAGGTTGGCACTTAAATATGGTGTTGAGGGACCACTGAACCACTGCAAAATGTGAACGTTTATATCAAATACATGAGTAATGTATTGCAATACAAACTTTTCTTTCTGGGCATTTCAGTTCTTAGAACATTTAATTTTAATTTATAATATTTAATTTTAAGTGTTCTTTAAGAAACAATGTTTAAAAAATGTCTATTAACTTAATGCCAGTCAAATTTCCCAAATATATTTTCTTTTTGCTGCTCGTCTATGAAAAATGCACTTTAAGTATTATCTTTCTACTATTCCCAGGATATACTATTATGTATGCACAGTTAATTTCTCATTTCGTGCAGCTTTGATATTTAATTTTTAAATTTAATTTTATTTATTTTTGTATGTGTATGAATGTACTATCTGCATGTAGGTCTGTGCACCCATGCTGTGCAATGCAGAGGTCAGAAGAGGGCATCGGATTCTCTTGGAACTGGGGTTAAAGATGGTTCTCTCCAGCCCCAATATTTAAAATTTTAAAATTACTTTTAAAAAGACTGCAAGTAGTAAAAAGATGACATTTATTTCAATGATTTTTCTCCCAATTGCCTTCCTTAAGCACTGTCATGGGGCTGGAGAGATGGCTCAGTGGTTAAGAGCACCAACTGCTCTTGCAGAGGACCCAGGTTCAATCCCCAGCACCCACATGGCAGCTAAGAGCTGTCTTTAACTCCAGTTCCAGGGGAATCCAATACCCTCTCTGACCTCCACAGCATTGCACAACACGGGTGCACCTACTTACATACAGACAGTACATGCATACACATAAAATAATAAGTAAAGAAAATAAAATAACAAATAGAGTGTACTAGCTTTGGTGGCAAGGCAATGAATTAAAAAGCCTGACATGTTGAAGAAGATGTAACAATATTTGATGACTGAGCACAATTAAAGGACACCTAAGAAAGAAGGGACTGTGCTATGGTGGGCACGAGAATACTTGGTTATTATATCCAGAACTTTACAGCTTCTACCCCTCTGTAAATGGCAGAAGAGAACAAATTCGAGAGAATAAAACGGGCATGGAATGTTCATCACTAGGATCCCTAGATAGGTTAATTCATGAAGAAACATGGACATCAGATTTGAAATCTACTTAAACCTTTGATTTAAGAAGGGAAAGGATGAGCTGGGCATGGTGGCGCATGCCTTTAATCCTAGCACTTGGGAGGCAGAGTGCATGACTTTAATCCTAGCACTCGGGAGGTAGAGGCAGGCGGATCTTTGTGAGCTCAAGGCCAGCCTGGTCTATGGAGTGAGTTCCAGCACAGCTGGGGCTACAAGGAGACCCTGTCTCAAAAAGACAAAAAAAAAAAAAAAAAAAAAAGAAGGGAAGGATCAAGGGGAATAGGTAAGTACACATACTGTAATGTAATCAGCTATTTTATGTCACCAAAATTAATTTTTAAAAAAAATGATTAAAATCTTTAACAGTAAGAACACTTATGAACACGAGCTTAGTTAGAGTGGCATTCCGACTTAATTTGAGATATAGAAGGTGGCAACGTCTTCAAGGTGATGATAGATAAAAGGTGCTTATAGTTTTCTTCAGGAACTAGCACCCTCGGAGGTTATGTAATCCCAAATGGACAGTCCTAAACACAGGTACAGTAGAAGCAGTGCATATAGGTAATATATACAGTATATATATATTATATATATATGTATTTTTTTTTTTAAAAAAGAGGAAGACAAAATGCTTTTTTGGGGGGTGGGCACTTTCTCTGGTACAATCCTACTCACTGCAAAAGGCTGCATGTGCGTTTCTCAGCCATTAAGTTGGGAATACTCTGGCCTGTTGGAAACAACAAATCCTTTCCGTAATTAGTTTTAAGATTTGGGTGGCAAGGTTTTTTGACAAAAGTTTTCATACATATCTATTATATCCCCTTTTTTATTTAAGGTGTTTAGTTTTGACCAATGAGTCTCAAAAAAAGCAGTTGTTTTATACAGACCTATAGGGTGGAATCAAGGACAGATTTCATCATTGTGTTCACCCATGCTGTTTTGGTTACTGTAGTGATTAACTTGGGAACAAAGTTAATTTTTGAGTTGAATCATTTATAGGTGAAAGAGATTTGCGACCAGGTGATACTATATGAACAGCAAAATTATAGAGTAATGATTCCTAACAAAGCTACCTTTAGGTGCTGCAAAGTTGTAATAACAAGAGACTTTCTTAACTCCACCCCATAGAATAAGGAGATATGAGGATGAGGAGGTCTTTCTCCAGCTGTAAATTGGAACCAGCTGTTTATAGAGGTATTCTCTTGTAATCAGTAGAACTGCCTCTTTAATTGACTAAGGACATAGAAACTGTGAAAAGGATTATTTTTTTTACTATTCAGAACCAAATAAATGCTAAAGTCTCCTTAAGCTATGCACTTAAACAAAATATATCAATAACAGGAGCGCTGACACAAATGGATTATTCTACCAAGGAGATGTGTGCCAGGGGATCCAAGCCCCAAAAATGGTAAAGGCTCCTTGCCTCCAAACTGGGATATCGGCAGGAAGAGAGGCGATAAGGCCCTGCTGTTGAAACCTGTATAAACAGGGGAAAGATGTATGAGACCACACTTGCAAGTTTAACAGATGGTCTCTGGGATGCCAGAGAGTTGTTACCAAAGACAACTAAACACAATTAAAGTAAATAAGTCTCCTTGAGTCAAGCAAGACTCCTCCGTCAGCACAAGCCTACACCCTCATCCTGCCTTGAAATATGTGAGCAGTGCAGCCATATGTCTGTATATCCCAAATCTAATTGCTACTTAGCTCTCTTCCTTGGAGAATAACACATGGCTGATGTCACAAGCTACATCCTCTATGTGTTTAGGAGATGTTAAAACCACACTGAAGACCCTGCATACTTAACAGAAGAAAATGTAAATATGAATTAACATAACCATCAAAACATCTGGTCTATACCAAAGGTACCTACCATAACAAATTAGTACTGTTTAAATACCTAATATCAATGCTGTGTGCTTCATAGTAGGTATCGAAAGGCTAAAATTATACTGTTTAAATACCTAAATATCTAATGATGTGCTCTCATTAGTAGGATCGAAAGTTCCTGAGACAAGCAGCCAAAAATGAAAGAAAAAAAAAAACGACCAGAACTGGACTCGAGACCAAGACATCAGCTCCGAGAAAGTAGGTGTTTTTGCTTCATCACACCGTGTGCCCTTTCTAACCTAGGGAACAAGCTGCAGAAGAGGGGGGCTGGTTAGAGAATGTAATGGGCTTCGATTGGGGTAATGGTGAAAATACAACAAAATACACTGGACAATCTTTTGATCACTTGATTGAAATACAAGCCCCCACTGCTGGCTGGTGGGGACCCACGAGCTTGTGTGGGTTGGGCACAACGCTTGCAAATTGGTTTTACATGAAGGATGCTGTACTCACAACATTTCACTTTGTTAAAAAAAAAAATGAAAACCAAAACAAAACAAAAAGCAGAGAAATGCAGAAAACTAATGGCAGATGACGTGATCTGGGATGGGTAGGGGGCGGGGGGGGGAGTGGAAGGGGATATACTGCTATCTGAATTGGAAAATGAAATACAAAAAGCAAAAAAAAAAAAAAAAAAAAAAAAAAAAAAAAGCTTCACATTAATTGTTACGGTAGGGTATGATGTTTGCTGGCAAGATCGATGGTGGCGCATCAGGGGCACACCTTGTGCCCATGGAGGCTAGACAAAGGCATCGCATTTGCTGAAACTGGAGTAATAGACAGTTCTGAGTTACCTCCTGGGTTTTGGGAACTGAACCCCAGTCCTCTACACTCGCCGCCAGTGTTCTTAACTGCTGAGCCCTCTCTGCAGCCCCAACATCACAATTTTTAAGCGGATATGCTTTATAAAGCAGGTATGTCTTCCTATGTGTTCTCCTTTTAAAATGTTGCTCAAATGTATTGTTTTGTTATTAAAGAAACACAACAAACAAACCGGAAGCCTGGCTAGATGGCTCAGCATGCAAGCCTGGGAGTTTGGATTTGATACCCCAACCCATGTGAAGCTGTGAAGAGAGCACTTTTAACAAGCTTTTCTTTGACCTTGACACAACATGATACACATGTACCCATATGCACACGCATATCAAATACACAAATACACACAATAATAATAAAAAATGAAAATCCTATTTTCAGGAATAAATATTATGACAACACTCTGAGCCATGCTTATAAATGTCAACTTAAAAAAACCCATATAGTATGTACTTTAGGTTCTACTTACTGAATATGGTTTTGAGAAACTGTCTTCTTAATTGTTTTCGTGACCAGTTTGTAGAGCTGGCTGTGAAGCAGATGGACCCCTCTTTTCCCTGCAGTTACACAGTACCATTTTCCTAAATCATTAGCATCTCACCACTCTGGAGCATTTTGTACTCTGTCAGTTGCTCCCGCTGGGTCCACAGTATACTTGAAAATGACTTTCAAGATCCTTTTTACTTTATTGATTTTTCTCAAATCTCTCCAAGGAACTTCACGAGAGCTCTGTTAACCTGTTAGGTCTCATAAGAGACTAAGTGGGACTTCTCACAGGACAGGAAGCAATATAGAATGGTGTCCTAGGAAGTCAAGAAAACAGGCTTAAAAATGGAAAAATGGTGGCTATGGGCACGTGATCAGAGAGCCTAATAGACTAGTGAGTAAATGGAAACAAGACTAAAATCTGGACTTATTTGGGTGGTGAATGTAAGCTGCTCTGGTTTCATTCATGTGTGGGAGGGGTGAAAATGCAAATACACCGCAAAAACCACTCTTTCCAGAAGGCTACCTGTGAATGGAAAAAGACAGTGTTGAGATTGAAGAGATGCAAGAAATATAAAAAGAAGTCAGTAAAGATGACTAAAAGTTACAGAAGGCACAACTTAATGTATTTTTCCTATTCTTTCTTGAAACAGAGTTCCTTTTTCAAATACTTTCAGACTCTTATTAATGGTAATAACCCCTGATATACTTGAATATATTGAAGGTGTCATTCTGCTTGATGATATATGAAAAGAACTAGGAGATCTTATTCCTGATCTTTGAAATTTACAGTCTAAACTTATCACACAAAATGCGAATAGGAGTCATTACTGCCTTGAGCATGTTTTTAGCAGATTTTAAAATGGCTTTATTTTAGTGGAGAGCCATGATTTAATGTACTTGTGTGAGTGAATCACTTGGACTGGAACTTCGTTTTAACCTTGGCACTGAAAACAGAAATAATGCCTGTCTTTCAGAACTTAGTTCTAGAAGTGTTTAATTACCCATCTATTATTTAAGATATTATGCTTTCTCCACATAGGGTTAAATCTATCTGTTATAACTTGATGGTTGGTTTGAGTCCAGCTGCAGAATCTCCAGGTTCCAGGGACCACCTGATAAGTCAATTAATGCCTCCAAATGTTCATCAGAATAGCCATTTAGTGTCTGCTGCACTCAAGTGTACTCTTAAATCTAACAATGGCTCATGGCTGAGTCTTACCAAACCAAACAAGACCAAGTTTTTAGATTTTATTTGTAACAATAACCTTAGCAAATAAGATTATTTGATAAGGTATAGTTTTAAAGACATTTACAGTTAGGGAGTACATTGTTCTTTATAGCTGATACAGTACTATCATAGGCATTAGTGCTCTTGATTGGCAGAGTTCGTATATTTAGGAAATACTGTTAGTGTGCTATCAGATAACGCCATTGTGACTCAGTAATAATAGTTGACATACTGAGAGCTTATGAACCTGGCATGTCATTAAAACATTTATATATGAAGGCTTCTTTAATACCCTGTGTTATTACTGCCTGAATTTTGTGGTTGAGAAAAATCTGAGAAAAAAAAATTTTTAATTTTTACTCCAGGACCCTCCAATGTAGTCAGGGCTGAGCTCAATGGTAACAGAGCCAGCTCTGAATGCTGTTTGGCAAAAACATTAAAAGGGGGCTAGGTGAGAACCCTGTCAAGGGGTGGGGGGAGGGGGTGTTAGGTTGCTTGTTGCCAGCTACTCAAAGAAAGTAGAAGATTCCTTGAGTACTCTGGTGGCCTGCTGTTCTGTGAGCAAAGGCCAGCTGGTAGAGCTGGTTCCTTGGTACTGCCAGGAATATTGGCTGTGCATTTCCAGAGAATTCCGGGTCTTCTGAGAATTCAGATCCTAACAGTCCAGCCTTTTGATTTTGATAGAAAAAGGGGCGATGTTTTCTCTTCTCTATCTGCTTCAGAGCTGAAAAGGGACACTGTGGGGGAAGGTGGGTTCAGGCTGGAAAGTCAAGATATGATCTCCATCTTAGTGGAGAAATTATATATTTGCATGTACATGAGAGGGAGTCATAGCTAAAGTGCTCAAGGAGACACTGAATACACTGAATACCACTATGACAGTACATTGCAACTTTAAGCTCTTCACAAAGGTCTTTCTTGCTTTGTGGATCTTAAAACATCTAAGTAAAAACAACAACAAAAAAACTACCAGGAACTATTTATGTATAATACAGTTATATAAATATCCTCAAAGAGGCCAAAATTCATACTTTCATGGCTTTAATTAGCATATGTGCAATTTTAGCATTTAGTCAGGGACTGTGTTTTTATTTGTTGTAATTAAAGAATTAAGAATATTATCTACTGAAGTGAGTTTTGAATCCTGTTATTAACTAGAACTGGCTATATATTCTTCCTTTGGAAACATTTTAGAGGCTAAAGACATAAAAGAAGAGAAAATTCACCAAAGAACTGACTTAGGAACTCTTTGAGAAACACATGATGAATTGAAATAGCCAGTCGGCAAACTTGTTCTTCAGAGTACTTTTTTTTTTATTTTTTTATTAATTTTATTTATTTCTGTATGTGTATGAATGCACTGTCTGCATGCAAGTTTGTGCACCCGTGTCATGCAATGCCGCGGAGGTCAGAAGAGGGTGTCGGATTCCCCTGGAACTGGAGTTCTCCTGGAATTGGAGTTTCAGACGGTTCTCGGCCGCCATGTGGGTGCTGGGGATCGAACCTGGGTCCTCTGTAAGAGCGGTCGGCGCTCTTAACCGCTAGGCCATCTCTCCAGCCCCCAGAGTACTTCTTTTAATGAAACGTATTGATCTAAATGTATCTTATTGATATGTCAGTTTTAAAAGTTTCCTATATTATTTTTACATTTATATGTATATATAGAAAAATTTATAGGAATTACTGAGCATTTAGTAGCTTAAGTGTTTATTTATAATATCTATCTTAGACTGTCTGTTCAAGGCTATAGCAATAACAGGGTGTGGTGGTTGGAATCAGCAATGCTGCCCATAGGCTCATGTATTTAAGCACTTGGTTACCAGTTGATGGTGATGTTTTAGGAGGTTATAGAACTTTTGGGACGGAGGGGTAGGATGGGAGCCTTCCTGGCAGAAGCACATCACTGGGGGTGAGCACTGTGAGTTTATGTTCTTGCCCCATTTCCAGTTTGGACTCCATGCTTCCTATTGACAGTAGAAATGTGGTCTCTCAGGTTCCTGATCCTGCTGCTCACTGTCACGCCTCTTGCTATCCTTCTGGCACCCTTAGCCAAAGTAAATGCTTTGATTTATAAGTTGGTTTTTGTCATGGTATTTTTATCACTGAAAAGTAACTGATACACCCTGGAAATGGACTGCATTACTAACAGCTCCCATGGGAACATGTAATTCAATCCGTTTAATGATTGCTAGAGCATGCAAAGTATTTTACCTCTGTTTTGAATTCGGTATGCTGCAGCTGTTATTCAATATTCACATAGGTTAAACATCTATTCATGCAAGTTTTGATTGCCAATTTTTGTCCCATAGAGACAGAGAAAAGGAAAAATTCTAGCTAAATACATGGTCTTCAACTGATTCCTTGCTATAGCTGAAGCAAACAAAGGGAATGCCAGAAAGGTAAAAATGAAGAATAAGTGTGTTACTGTTAAATTATTACAGTTGTAAGAGCTTAAAAAGTACATGATATACATGCATGAACATGTCATAATAAAACTCACTATTCCATACATTGAATATATCATAATATGATAAATATAAATGAAAGTACAAAACTACAAATTAGAGGTCCAATGTGCTCATCACCCAGCTTAGCAGTGGGAACACTTTATATACACATGGTATTGTATCTCGACTAGTAAATGGCCCAAAGCAGCAGTTGCTTAAATGTTGTCTAAATAATAAATGGAATTATTGGAACATTCTGTCTGATTGATGAGAACAATGACTATTTAAACAAGCCAGGTACGGTATCACATACCTTTAATTACAGCACTTAGGGGGCAGAGGCAAGTAGAGCTCTGTAATATGTAGGCCACCCTGATTTATATAGCAAGTTCCAGGCCAGCTGGGGCTATAGGGAGACCTTTTCTCAAAAATACCAACAAAACAGGACAACAACAACAACAACAAAATCCTTCAAAACAACACAAACAAAAACCCAAACAACCAACCAACCAATAAAAAAACCGAATATTAAAATTTCACAGAGGGGCTAGAGAGATGGCTGAACACTCAAGAGTATTTGCTGTTCAGCTTCCATTTCCATGGCAGATCACACCTGTCTGTAATTCTAGTTCCAAAGGATCTGACACCCTTTTCTGCCCTCTACAGGCACTGAATCCACATGGTGTTATTCACATACATGCAACAAAACACTCATAGACATAAAATACATAAAATATTCAAAAAAATCACAAAGAAATTTCATTCACTTTTAATCTTGTAAATAAATTACCTGAGATTTCTTTCTAGGCCTTTTGTTTTTTCCTGAAGGTCCCATATTCCATATAACGACTCCATCTATACATCATCTTAGGGTAGCACATTTTGTTTATGTATTCCTTGTCTGCACATTTGGCTGCTTATACTTTTTATATATTTTGTCCTGTACATTTATGTATAACTCTTTTATGGACATAATTCCACCTAGACACTGCTTTAGTTTGACCTCTACTGCTGCAATGAGACACTCTGACCAAAGACAATTTGGGAAGGAAAGAGTTTATTTGGCTCATACTTCCTGGGCCTCAGTTCTTCACTGAGGAAAGCCAGGGAAGGAACTCAAGAAAGATCTGAAGCAGAAACAATGAGGATACTCTGCTTGCTGGCTTGCTCTTTCTCTCTCAGTAGCTTATGCTTACCTATTTTCTTATACAACTCTGAATTACCTGGCTAGGATATCCTGCCTACAGTGAGCTAGGCTCTCCTACATCAATTGGGAACCAAGAAAATACCTCACAGACAAGCACACAGGCCAGTCTGATCAAGGAAATCCATCACTCTAAATTCTTTCATATGACTGGCTTGAAGGCTGAAGCTAAATAGAAAGACAAACGTTGAAGGGGAATTACTGCATCACAGGGTAACTCTGTTTACTATTTTGAAGGCTTGTCAAATGGTTTCTCAAAGTAGCTGAACTATTTTACAATCCTATCAGTAATATATAATGGTTCCAATTTAATTTTCATGCTTGCCAGCACCTATTAATACCTCCTTGCTTATTTTAGCCCTTCTGCTGGACATTATAATGGACTCTCTTTGAAGCTTTGATTTGCATTCCTCTGCCAGCCAATGATACTGACCATCTTCTCCAAAAGATTATGGATCATAATGCACTTCTTCTTTGTAGAACTGTGTTTTCAGATATCTGCCTTTCTTTCTTTTTTTTTTTTTTTTGGTCTTTGCCATTTTTTAAAAGTTGGGTTATCATTTTATTATTGAGTTGTACTTTTATCAAATGTGCAATATTCATTCATTTTCTACCATTTTGTTGTTGCCTTCACTTTCATGAACTGTGAAGGACATTATATTTCCTTGAAGCATGAAAAAGTTTAATTTTGCTGTAAATATTTGATTGTATAATTTAACATTTTTATTCCTTTCCTTTCCATGACACATGTAAGAAACAATTGCCCAAGTTATGAAAACTACTCTTATTTTCCCTTTTATGATGTCTATATAAAACATTGAAAATTAGGTTTTGCATGTCAATAAAGTATGACATAGGGTTCACCTTCACACTTTTGCATGTAGCTAGGCATCCAGTTTTATGCACCATTTGCAAGGCTGCTGTTTCTCCACTGATTTGGCACCCTTGTAGAAAATGAACTTGCCATTTATGTAAGGAAGAGTCCCCTTTTGGACTGTCACTTCATCTCTGTTAACATTTGTGCCTAGCTTTATGGCTGCACAGCAGTGTCTAAATTACTTTTGCTTTGTTGAAAATGTTAAAATGGTAAGTGTGTCTTCTACCGTTATTATTATTATTATTATTATTATTACAAATTATTTTGAATTTTTAAAATTTTGGTGGTGGGCTTTCTCCATAGCCCCAGCTGGTGTGGAACTCACTATGCAGACTAAGCTGGCCTCAATCTCACAGAAATCCACCTGCTTCTGCCTCTCACAAGTTGGAATTAAAGGCATGCACCACCACTCCTGGCTTATTATGGATTCTTATTTGTATATTAATTTGGGGATCAGCTTATATGTCATTTCAAGAAAGGCACAAAACAGTTTGATAATGTTGGATATGTAGATAAATTTGTGGTTTATTGCATTTTAAATATCAACTCTTCAAATAATATGCATATCTTTAATTTTTTTGAAAAATATTTTTATGTTTTCAGTGCACACACCTTGGATTTTTTCTTTATTAAATCTATGTGACATGTTTTATTCTTCCTGATGTTTTTGCAAAATGAATCATTCTCTCAACCTAATTTTAAAACTATTACTGCTAATATGTACAAATATAATTAATTTTTATGTTTATATTAGTCAACTTGCTTAATGATTCTCAATAGGGTTTTTGTTTTCATTGCTTCTTTTATTTTCAGCACGTGTTCATCCATAGGCTGTGTATGTTTTAATATCTGTGTATGTGCAAGTGCACATTCATGTGTATGTGTGTGTGGAAACCAGAGGACAATACTACATATTGTTCTTCATCACATTAATCTTCCACTATTTATTTATTTATTTATTTATTTATTTATTTATTTATTTATTTATTGGTCTTGAGGCTGGCCTGGATGTCACTGTATAGGCCAGGCTGGTCTCAGTTTCATAGAGATCCACCTGCTTTTGCCTCCCAAATGTTGCGATTAAAGGCATGTGTCACCATGCTTGGCTCCACCTTATTCTTTTGAGACAGAAGCTGCCTCACTAGTCTGGAGCTCACAAAGTAGGTCAGGCACACTGGCAAGAAATCAAAGGTTCTACCTGTCTCGACCTCCCTAATGCTAGGATTTCAAGTGTGTGCTACCAAGCCTGTTTATCTTTTCTTTGTTTTTAAAACAATGTGAGTTCTCAGGATCAAATTTAGCACTTTATTAACTGATCTACCTTCCAGGTGTTTGGATTTTCTTTATATAAGCTCCTGTCATTTTTTATTAAAGATAGGGATTATAATTGTGCCAGTATAGATGTGTTTTATGCCCTTATAACTAATTTTGAAAATTTGAATTTTATTTTTCAAGTTTTGTAAAATGAAATTGTCACAGTCATACTTCATTGACACACAAAACCTAATTTTCAATGTTTTACATTTAGAGATTTACATTTTAACAGTAGAGTTGCATGCATGTAAAAAGAAGTATAACTTTACATTCTCTCATTTTTTCTAGAATATGAATATTAGTATTCCTATATGATAGAACACACCATAGGATTACATAAGGATAAATTATAGCTGGGCGTGATGGCACGCGCCTTTAATCCTAGCACTTGGGAGGCAGAGGCAGGCAGATCTTTGTGAGTTCAAGGCCAGCCTGGTCTACAGAGCGAATTCCAGGACAGCTGGGGCTACAGGGAGACCCTGTCTTGAAAAGACCAAAAACAAAAAAGGATAAATTATGAATGGTTGTAACATGTATCAATAAAAAGAGAAAATATTATTTTTACAAAATCTTTTAACTGTTAAATATAATCCTTAACCAAAAGATGTCATGTTTTCCCCAAGGAAGTGCTTGAAGTTTCCTCCTTGGCAAACCCAAACAGGCATTAATCATGCCCCTGTGCTCCACACTGGGGTCCCTCCCCCAGATGGTCACCCAAATGAGGTCCAGCAAGCATGTGGCCTGTCTTGATCTTCCTGTACTGGCCTTCATGACATAGCCTGGGTAGTCCAACAATGGCAGTCTACACTCTGAAGAGGCTGAAATCCCAGTAGCCACTCAGTCTACAACCTGAATATCTTAGTAGTCCCCATCTGGCATTGAAGGATTCTCAAGTTTTATATCTGAAGTTCAATTTCTCAGACCTTATTGATTATTTATTTCTGGTTATACTTTCCTTTGGATGCTTAAGGCCACACAGTTATCCCAGATTAACCAAGGTTTTTGTTTTCTCAAGGTCAGTTGAGGATCTGGTTCTCAAGGGTCACTCAGGTTTTTGTTGTTGTTGTTGGGGGGGGGGAGCCCATGACTCCTTTTGTTTTTTCAACCACCAGTTCCAGCCATTCAAGGACACAGTTAGGTCTTGCTAGACCAGGCTTCTCTTTTTGAAGCATGAGCAGACTTTCCTCTTTATAGGGTAGACACTAGCTGAAGTCGCATTAGTGGATCTCCAGGACTTCTCTGCACAGGAAGACCAGTGACTCACATTTGCAGGACATTTCAGGACATGCACCAATGCATATTCCCCATTTGTCAATTGTTGACTTTAATTCTTACGCAGCTGCTGTCTGATTTAGAAAGTATTTTCCTACGCCTGTCTTGTAGGTTGCTGCCAAAAACAATAAAATACCTAGGAACAAACCTAACCAAAGACACCAAAGATCTCTACAACAAAAATTATAAACCCCTGAAGGAGATTGAAAATGATATCAGAAGATGGAAAGATCTCCCACACTCATAGATTGGAAAAAATAATATATTAAAAATGTCCATTCTACCCAAATTAATATACAAATTTAATGCAATCACAATTAAAATCCCCAGACTTTCTTCGCATGCTTGGAAAAAAAAATCCTTAAATTCATATGGACAAACAAAAGACCCCAAATAGCCAAAGCAACCCCAAGTGAAAGAGCAATACAGGGGGGATCTCTATACCAGACTTTAATCTATACAACAGGGCTATAGTCATAAAAACAGCCTGGTACTGGCACAAAAACAGACCCATAGACCAATGGAACAAAACTGAAGATCCAAACTTGAGTACATACAATTTCAGCCACCTCATATTTGACAAGGGGTCCAAAAAGACTCAATGGAGGAAAGACAGCATCTTCAGCAAATGGTGTTGGCAAAACTGGATCACCACTTGTAGAAGAATAAAATTAACCCCCTACCTCTCACACTGTTCAAACATCAACTCCAAATATATCAAAGACCTCAATGTGAAACCCAAAACTCTGAAGGTGATAGAAGAACTCTTGACATTTTAAGTTTAAGCCAATACCTGTAACAGTAAGATTAGGTCAGTAATTTCACTGAGAGGTTCAATTGAACTTTCACTATAAATTTTAAGATTATGTTCTTCAGTCTCATAACACAACTAAAATACCTTATTCAAAACTTCATAACATGTAAAAATAACTTTTTAGATCTCTTTTCTATTCTAGAAATATGTAGCTATCTTTTAAAATTATTTTATCATTTTTATTTTATGTATATAAGTGTATTCCCTGCATGTAGGTAGGTAGGTGGACCTGTGTTTCCAATGCCTGCAGAGATCAGAAGAGGGCATTGGATCTCCTGAAATTAGAAGTTGCAGACAAATGTTAGGTACCGTGTGGGTGCTGGGAATCAATCCCTGGTCTTCTGCAAGAATAAACGGTGCTCTTAACTGCTGAGCCATCTCTCCAGCACATATCCAGCTATCTTAATCTTGTTACATAAATCCTTCTTTACTAATATTTTCATTTTTATAGACTTCTAATATTTCTCTAATTATCTTAATATCATGAGATATAATTATATTCATAAACAAGGTCATTATCTGTTGTGAGAAATTTCTAGGCAACATCTGCTCACTTCTCATATGTTTCTAGTGACAAACTAATGTTTGATCCCACCAAAGTGAACAATGACTCAATTGTGCCAATTAAATTAAAGCTGGAAGTTTTTATGTACCTGAAAATAAATCATAAGAATTCGACCAGTAGAATCTGAATCAATAACATCTGAGTAAAACTTTTTTTATAGTCCAGTCTGAATTACCTAAAATTAAGCCTAAATATTTTTAAAGGAGTTCCCAGAAGCTTGTGGGGATTTTAAATTTTTCTCATTACATCTAAAGAAATAAATAAATTCTCTGTTTTCTTAGAAGAAGAAGGTGGCTTGCCTCTTTTAGCATTTTATGGAAAGCTTAAGGGAGCTTTCACTTCTCCTGTCACCATAGGGACTGAAACTTTAGGGGGAGGTTCTCACCCAAGTACATTGTTAGTGGCAAAATAGAGAATATTTTTAAGATACTTTCTTTTTTTATTTATTTTTTTATATGTATTTTTTTATTGATGCTTTGTGTATTTCATACATCATTTTCCAATTCAGTTCAGGCATATATCCCCTTCCCTTCCCCCCCACCCCACCCCTACCCATCGCAGATCGTGCATTCTGCCGTAAGTTTTCTGCATCTTTCTCTGCTTTTTTGTTTTGTTTTGTTTTCATTTTTTTTAACAATAAGTGATAATTTGTGAGTACAAGCATCCTTCATGTAAAACCAATTTGCAAGCAGTTGTGCCCAATCCCACACAGCTCATGGGTCCCACCATCCTGAAAGGGGGGGCTTGTATGTTCAATCAAGTTGATCAAATGAGTGTCCAGTCTATATTGTTGTAGTTTCACCATTAACCCCAATCGAAGCCCTTACATTCTACCACGCCCCCTCTTCCGCAGATTGTTCCCTAGGCTTAGAAAAGGGGCACAGGTGGATGAGAAGCAAAACACTCTACTTTCTCTGGAGCTGATGTCTTGGTCTCTAGTCAGTTCTGGCTGTTTTCTTTCATGGGCTGCCAGCTTGTCCAGGCTTAACCTTTCGATCCTACTAATGAAGCACATGCAATTAGATATTTAGGTATTTAAACAGTATAATATATAGCCTTTCGATCCTACTAATGAAGCACACACAATTAGATATATGGGTATTTAAACAGTACTAATTGTTATGGTAGGTTACTTTGGTATAGACACAGATGTTTGGATGGTATGTCAATTCATGATCTACATTTTCTTCTGTCAAGTATGGCAGGGTCTTCGTGTGGTTTATAACATCTCCTAACCATTAGAGGATGTAAGCTTGTGACATCAGCCGTGGGTTATTCCTCCAAGGAGAGAGCCAATAGCCAATTAGATTTGGGATATACAGACATATGGCTGCCACTGCTGCACAGTATTTCCAGGCAGATGAGGTGTAGCTGGTGCTGACGGAGGAGTCTTGCTTGACTCAAGGAGACCTATATTTGCTTTATTGGTTTAGTGGTCTTTGGTAACACTCTCTGGCATCCCAGAGACCATCTGTATACTTGCAAGTGCGGTCTCCATACATCTTTTCCATGTTTGTATCAGGTCTTCAACAGCAGGGCCTTATCGCCTCTCTTCCTGCAGATATCCCAGTTAGGAGGCAAGGAGCCTTTACCATTTGTGGGGGCTTGGATCCCCTGGCCAACATCTCCTTGGTAGAATAATCCATTGTTGATGTCAGAGCTCCTGTATTGATATATTTTGTTTAGGTGCATAGCTTAAGGAGACTTTAGCATTATATTTGGTTCTGAATAGAAAATAATCCTTTTCACAGTTTCTATGTCCATTAGTCAATTAAAGAAGGCAGTTTTACTGATTTTACAAGAGAACACTTCTATAACAGCTGGTTCCAATCTACAGCTGGAGAATGACCTCATCATCCTCTTATTTCTCTTTATTCTATGGGGGGGAGTTAAGAAAGTCTCTTGTATTAAAACCTTTGCAGCACCTAGAAGGTAAGCTTCGTTAGGAATCATTAAAAAATAGTTGTTACTAGTAGGATCCACAGAGGGGCCTGATGTCTGCAGCAATCTGAGGCATTTCTTCCCTTCAATGCGCAGAGGAGTCAATCCTTCTGCTGGCACTTTCTGGTACATCCTACTCACTGCAAAGCTGCATTTTCTTTCTCAGCCATTAAGTTGGTGATACTCTGGCCTGTTGGAACATACAAATCCTTTCCCATAGTTAGTTTTAAGATTTGGGTTGCAAGGTTTTTTGACAAAAAGTTTTCATATCTATCTATATCCCCCTTTTTTATTTAAGGTGTTTAGTTTTGACCCATGAGTCTCAAAAAAGCAGTTGTTTTATACATACCTATAGGGTGGAATCAAGGCACAGATTTCATCAAGTTCACCCATGCTGTTTTGGGTTACTGTATGTGATTAACTTGGGAAACAAAGTTCATTTTTGAGTTAAATCATCCTATAGGTGAAAGAGATTGCTACCAGGTGATACTATATGACAGCAAAATTATAGAGAACATTTGTTTATACCAATCCCAAAGTAATTGTTATACAGATTTTAGTTAAAGCTAATGTGGACAAGAGCAATTTATATCACCAATTAACTCAGATGCATTACCGTTTTTATCAGCCTTCAAACCAATGTTGTCCAATATGCACATATTTACTTTTACTAAGTCCTAAAACACCATGTATCCTGTAGACAGAGTCTGGGCAAAACTGGACACTTGTTGAACTCACGTCAATTAAACATGCACCAATCGAATATACACCCGTGTCCCTCTCCCACCCCTCCCACCCCTCCCGAGTCACCATTTCAGTCAGCCTTCTGATGCACTCTTTCTGTTGTTGTTCTTTTAATATGCATCCCTCTCCACAAGAAATATTTATAACTGGGTTAATGGTACTAGCGTCCACATATGAGACATACCATTTGTCGTTTGTTTTTCTGGGACTGTGTTACTTCAATTAACATGATGTCTTCAAGCTCCATCCATTTACCTGCAAAGTTCATGATGTTGTCTTTCTTTATTGCTGCATAGAATTCCATTGTGTACATGTACCACTCGTCAGTTGAGGGGCATTTGGGTTGATTCCAGTTTTTTGCTATTGTGAACAGAGTGGCAATAAATGTAGCTGTGCATGTATCTAAGATACTTTCAACATCTTCATATCATGAGACAATAGTGATGTTATTTCAACTGGAAAAAAATTTTTTTAAAGTCATGATTATACAGAAACAAAACAATAAAACAGCAAAGGATTTTTTCGAAAAAGAAAAGGACATTCTTGAAAAAGCAAGTGTGGAGATGTAAAGCAGAATAAGGAGGCATGATTGGCCTCACATCTACCAAAGCAGCCACCCTACTTATCCAAGCTTGTTTCTTTCACTGCCTTTTCCAGTAAGTAACGTTGCTCTAAGGAAGGAAGGAGAATGAGGTGGAGTTCTGTGAGGTTCTCTAAGAGGTAGTTTCTCTGGAAACATCCTTTTTTTTTTCTCTTATAAGGCTGCATATCTATTATAATTTGATTCTAAAAGTTAGAGGGTTCACTTGAACAATTGCTAAGCAGTAGCTTAATTGGGCATCATTTTTTCTCAAGATTCTGAAATTGAGTATCCCTTGTTTGGAATACCAGGAAACTATTTCAGAATAACATTTAAAATTTCACAAATTTGTTTTGATGACACTTTAGTTCCAATTGCTTTAAGTAAATTCCTTAATTGCCTTGCATGACCACAAAATTCAGGAGATAGAGAGGTTTCCATAACAAAAGTGGAAAGGCCAAAATGAAAATGAATGTTCAGAGCAAAGTTCCTTGCAGTCTGGGCCTGGTAAAGAAGCAGATAAAAGCAAAGGTGAATAAAGAGTTATGAAAACCTGTTGGTGTAAGCTATCAAGAAAGCTTTGTGCTTGTTGTTTTATGACTTACCCTTGTGTATGACTGGGAACATTGAATAATTCCCTTTTCCTCAGTACTTATTCCAGGTGCTGCTGTATGAGTTAGCACTCTGGCTCAAGCTATTAAGAAGAGCCTTGGCCCCATGTCATACAACTTATTCTGTATGACTGGGACGTCTTATATTTTCCCTTTTCCTCTGGACTTCTCTGGCTGCTGGTCTGTGACTTCAGAGTAGTGAACCTCTTTTTCTTTCCTTTTATTTATTATTATTTTGTTGGGTTTTTTTTTTTTTTTTTGGTATTTTTGAAGCAGAGTCTCCCTTTAGTCCCAGCTGGCCTGGAGCTCACTCTGTAGACCAGGCTGGCCTTGAACTCACAGAGATCCACCTGCCTCTGCCTCCCGAGTGCTAGGATTAAAGGCGTGTGCCACCATGCCCAGCGTGGGCCTCTTTTTCACATGGGACACCAAAATGTGAAGTTTCTAAGATGCATTACCACGATGCTTAAAAAAGAAACAGCCTTACACTTAACACTTGATTTAAAGCCAAGAGTGGACCTGAACTACTGAGAACTCATTCATTTAGATGTTTCTCAGGACTGTGCTCCCAGAAAAGGTTCTGCTCTTTCTACAACATGAAATGGGGAATTAGAAGTCAGGAAACCATATCTACAGCATGAAATGGGGAATTAGAAGTCAGGAAAACATCCTGATCTTAAAGAGAATCTTGCCCTTTAACCATTAAGCCTCTAATATTGCAAACACCTACAAACAGATCTCTGTCATTGTTTTTGGTGAGAAAAACATGCTGCTTTCATTGCTTTGATTTGTAAAGCGTATGTACCCTAACTTTGGTGGAGAACACTGATGAGTACTCAAAGATTAAGGTCATATGCTCAGGTCATAAGAGGAGTACATGGCTCACTGAGTTTGTTTCCATTATAAACAGTAATGTTTTACTTACGAGATTAGCTCAAATTCTATAGTCTAGGTTATGTCCATATTGTGAAAGTCATTACTACATACCACTAATGTTTAATTTTATGCATCATCATGACTGTCCATTAGGTTCTAGATAGCTAAGCAATGCTTTTACTGTACCTGTTTTCTGAATGAGGTTACTCTATGAAGTTTAGACTGAGTAAGGATATTTTCCTTTCCTATGTGGGAACTCTTCATATGGTCAACTAAAAATTTGTTAAGTACTACAAAAACTCTAAATAAGAGAAGCCCTTCTTGTCTGATTGCTTGAAACTCAAGAACTGATCTTTGCTGGACAGCTGATTCAAATGAAAAATCAGTTCTTCTAGGGTTTTGTTGCCTGCTTGCTTTGGGACTAGAATGTTCTCCAGTGTCTGTCTTGTTTGATAGGGCTTTGTTACATAGACTGTTGGCTTTCATGGCTCCCAGCTTCTTGCAGCCTGTACATCTGGGGCATTCTTTGTTTCCAAAATTGTTTAAGTGTTTCTTCATTCTCTGTCTCTCTGTCTCTGACTCTGTCTCTGTCTCTATCTCTCTCTTTCACACACATACACACACACACACTCACTCATACAATATCCAAATGCAGAAGTTTTAGAATGATATGTATTATCAAATTTCCAAGAACCTGAAACAACATAGGGTCAAAGAAGTTTGATAAATCACAAGACAAGATAATACTGCTTTAGCACATGTTGAACATTCCTATTTCATACTAAAATAGGCAAAGAAAAAATTATTTTCCCCTTGGAAATTAATATTTTGGCACAAACATGAGGTAAATTTATACAACAAGATAAAATGTTAACTTTAAGAATTCCTAGGATAATAAATGTATAAGAGTACAAGGTCCCACTTACATTCCTTGAAAGTTTACTATGTGGCAAATTCTTCACTAAATTTTTCACATGTATTGTTTTGGGAAGGGAATTGGAAGAGATAAAAATTGCAATTTGTAATAGAAAGTGCTAAATGAAAATGAACTCAACCACTCAGTACATGTCATTTAATATTCTAAGCACTGTACATATACTTAGTCTATCCTTATAAGCAAGATAACATTTTTAATTTTGCAAATAAGCAAGTGGAGTCCAAATAAGCTAAGTAACTTGGATGACTGTCCAACTGCCATTCACATCTAGCTTTTTGGCTCTAATGGCTGTGCATTTACCATGACCTTGTGTTTTTTCACATTTTGTAATCCAACCTCATTCCCGTGATCACAGTCCTTGTCTGATAGTTAATTTTCCTTAACTATCCTTTTCCTCTGCACATTCATGCCCCCTCTTGAAGCAAGGACATTATTTTAATAATGGAGTTGTTTTTATGTTTTATCCAAAGTTGTACCATTAGGACATAGTGGAACAGAGGTTGGCTCAAGCTCAGTTATTCATAGCCTGTTAGTATCTCATTCTAAGCATAGGAACCAAAATCTTACACATGGAAATCATCATCATTTGGGACCTTTGCAAGAATCCTTGGCATCAAAATTGAAACCAAGACATTCATAGATCTTTTAGCTTCAAATATTTTCACACGTTATGGCGAGTGCTTAAATTTTTATGCTGATACAATGAACTCTTCAGAATGGAATACATTACATATATCTGTAACTTATCAAAGAACAAAAAAATATGATTGTATGGAAGGAATCTTCTCAGATAGCTCCTCCTCCTACATTAAGATTGAATAAAAACTTGACATAAAATGCTGATATATGGAACAAACAGGAAAGTAGTCGATATTTAAAAATAATACAAACAATACACTTTGCTTAAAATTAAATAATAAAAGATCCATGCAATGGCAACTCTGAGGAAAATGCCAAAATTATTTTTAAAATGGGTCTTTTATATTTCTTATACAGAGGGAATCATGGCTTTTCATTTTTTTTTATCTGTCACCACCTTCCCATCTTCCATTCTTTCCTTGTCAAAATAGTTGATCAAATTTGGTTTTGCAAGAGATTTTATACTCAGTTTATTACCGGGTCCTTACAATCTAGTTAGCTAATGAATGAGTTTATTAGTAAGTTAGCTTATTTGTTTGTTTTTCACCCCCAAGGAAGAAGAATGCTCAGAACTATGTACAGTGTATATTTAAAATAATTAACATAGCCCATTACTGTAACAAAATAAGTTAAGCACAGTGGTATTCTCTCAGGAGTTTTTCTCCATAGCTCTTTTACTGTTGCATGCTGTGATAGTTTTAAATGCCAATATTACACAGTTTAGATTCACCTAGCTGAGAGCTTCACCTGAGGAATTGTCTAGACCCAGTTGCACTGTGGGCATTTCTGTGGGGGACGGCCTTGATTGTTAATCTGGGGGGAAAGCCTTGCCCACTGCATGTAGCACCATTTCCTGGTTTTGTGTTGTAAATAGTGTAACTGATGAAAAAAAAATCTATGTGAGAACAAGAAAACAGTAAGCAAGGATCCATTGCTTTCTCTCTGCTCTTGACTGGATGTACTATGACTAGTTGATTGAGTTCCTGCACTAACTTTCATTAATGATGGGCTATAACCAGAAATTGTCAGTCAGATAAACTCTTCTTCCTTTAAGTTGCATATGTCAAGATGGTTTGTCACAAAAACAGAAATGAAACTGGGACACATAGTCATCACTTTTCAATCAGTTGTTAATATACATGAAGTCAAATCTGAATAAAACTATTTTTAACATTTTCAACTCATTTTCCTAAATATTCTGTATGTGTGTGTGTTCATTTGTGTGTTCATGTACAAAGTTCTAATTCCACCAGAATTTAACTATTGTGTTTGTATCTTATAGATGACACTCATCTATAAAACGTCTGGCTGCAAGGTTATGAAAAACCATATAGATAAACACTGAATGAAAAGATCACATATTATATTCTTCTGGACACACTTTTGTTTACTTGAGTAATGTGCTTATTTAACAATAAGTTCATAGTTACTAGAAAGTAGACAGATAAATGTATTTAGGCCATTCATAAATCCATGTTAGCTTTTTGCACTGAAGTAGCAACACACTCTGATTTTTAGGTCCTTTTGTTTTGTTTTGTTTTGTTTTGTTTTGTTTTGGTCTTTTTGAGACAGGGTCTCCCTGTAGCCCCAGCTGTCCTGGAACTCACCTTGTAGACCAGGCTGGCCTTGAACTCACAAAGATCTGCCTGTCTCTGCCTCCCAAGTGCTAGGATTAAAGGCGTGCGCCACCATGCCCAGCAATATTTTGAAAATAAGACCAAGGTACATATGTATATATAATACATTGTTTGAGGACTTAATGAAAAAAATTTTTAAAACCTCAGAACCACTTGGAATTAAAAATAATCTCCCACATTAATAAAACAGAAAGTAGAATAGTGATCTTGTCAGCAATTCAAATGAATAATTTTCTAGGTCAACTAAGTGTAATAGCCACTTTTAGTAATGAAAGTTAAAAATCTGGCTTTAAAATACATGTTACTATTTATTGACTGGACTTACCTACATAGTTCTCTAACATTTTAAATACTACTAAAATATTCTTTGAAAAAAATCCTTGTCCTTCATTTGTGAGCCTATGACAATGAACCTATTAGGGCTGACTAGGCGAAAGAGGAAAATTGTTCCCTAAGAAGTATCTGAGAGATCTTCACTGTTTGTGGGCACTTGCTGAAACATATGTAGCCATGTGCTTTTTCTGGGTCTGAGGAAAGTAAGAGTGTATAAATGGAATCTGAATCTTGGAATGCACCAACAGAACCTATTTGTTCAAGTTAATATATGCAGTTGTTTCCTTAATAGAGCTGCTCTTAACCTTTTACAAAGAATACCAAATCTAGCAATAATATTAGTTAACATATTAGATGCTTTTTCTTGAAACCATGTTTCATTACATTTCTTTACTTATGTGTTTGTGTATGTGTGAGTGTGCACACATGCCTGGTGTGGGTGTTTAGGTCAGACTTGTTGGAGTTATTTATTTATTTTTCTATTATGTGAGTTCTCAGAGTTGAACTAAGATCATCAGTATTAGCAGTTGGATTCCTTACCCACTGAACCTTCTTGTCAATCCATAGTTGACTTTAAAGAGGACAGAAATAGGTAGTAATCTTTGACAATAATTGTAGGATCATAAAATATCTCTTACAAAATAAAGAAGATGTGAATATATGTTCCATGGTTGTTTTATTAACATTTTTTTTACTTTGATTAAAAATCTTGATAAATTTAAATGACTAATGATGTTTGAAGATACATATTTAATGTTGTCAGTAGAAGAAAATACATAAAATTCAATGCCCTCTAATCCTTACACACTATTTTATGACAATAACATTAAATAAAAGTAAGAATTCTTTAAATACCAATTGAATTTGGATCATCTGTTTTAAACTTGTAAGGTTAATTAAAAGTCTGGCCATTGGACATCCATTCTAACCAGAAAACATTACGTGATTCAGATATTAAAATCTTTATCAATATATTATCCTTATAAAATATGGGGAAATGGACTTGATTGTAGTTCTCAGGGGCTTTTAGGTTGTTTTTAGTTTGGAAAGTATACCAGAATTTATTTATAGTTAAGACAATACTAATATAATTATGATAAAGAAGTACAATGAACTATTTAGAGGCTTGTCAGTGATCGTTTTCTTGGATAAATGTAATTTAATTTGGATTTAGATGAGAAAGAAATTCTGAAATGTGTGGTAATGAGTTTTACAATATAGACATACTCTAGATAAATGACATTTACTTAACCTTGTCACAAAAATTATCTAAATTTGTTTATAATGGAAAAAAGTATATTAGGCCTTGAGCTCCTCTTGTAACCTAAAGCATTCAACTTTATTCCCTCAAGACCCTAGACCTAGAAAAATGTTTATATGGGTGTGTGTATGGTGATTATCAGCAAATAAGATATGGAGATTTTCACACTTGTGTAGTAAACAATATATACAATTCAATAGATATTGTGTTTATGGTTATATGTGTGTATTGGTCTAGGTCTAGAGATCAGAGAGGATAAAAATTCTTGGATAAGATAATTGTACCATGTTTACTTCCCCGTTTCATGCTGGATGTACTGTTTCAATAAGAAAAAGAAGTAGCCCTTTTTAGAGAGCATAGTTCCAAGAGAAATTGAGGGAACAGGGTCTAAGCAGTTTGAGTCAGCACTTGACTTAAAATGGATGCTAAGAGTCAGTTTTTTTTTTATTAAGATGTAATCATAATGTGGTAACGACATGCTGCCACAATGTTTTACAGTAACTTTAACCTGATAGACTTCACTGTATTCTCAGTTCCTTACTTCTGAACATTAATTCATTGTTTCTTTGATATGTTCTGGCACTGCAATTGTGTGAAAGGCATCCTACTAACTGTTGGAGATACAGAGAGGTCTGTGAAACAGATGTGACAACTGATAATTATTTTGCCACTGGAGTGATACATGCTTCAGAGAAGTAATTGGTGCTGGGATTGTTTAGCAGACATAGACATTACATAAACTTTCTCCTCTAGCCTGGGACTGAATGAGTTTTCTGATGTCCAGCTTGCTTCCTGCATCTTTACCATGAAAGATAGAACACTATAACTAGGTTGTGATCAAGTTCTTCTGGAAAATGTACAGGCCATTTTGAGTATAGTAGACATATTTATAGTTGTAGATGTAAGAGAGGGTGAATTTCATTAATGTAATTTTGTAAATTTAATATTAGTTTTAGTTTTATAAAGAATTGGGTAATGACAGACCTTCAATACATGATTGTTCTTTTTCCTATATAAGTTCAGAAGACTTATCTTATCCACAAAGCATTAACACTATTTCAGGACTTGAAGCTGAAATTGATTTGTGATGTTGCTTTATATTAGTAAATTTTAGGAATTAAGAAGATAAATCAAAATCACTCCAGCAGGGATGAAAGATGAAAAAGACTGGGGAACAGCCTGAAGACCAGCTAGATGTAGATGCTTCCAGTGTTTATTTTGTAATTGTTCAGTATTTTATAATGGCAGCTGCTTTGAAATATCTTGATTAGTAATAATTATTGACACTGTGTAATGTGCTGTAAACTCCTTGATGTTGGGGATATTCTCTTTCCCCATCGGAAGTCTGTGCTGCTGTCACTCTTTGACATCCTGTAGTCATGAATTTGGTTTGCTTTGATGGCCTTGCCTAGCTCATTCTTGAATTCTCTGGTTCTGATCTTATAAACAGTATCACTCATGTCTAAAATGTATGTATCCTGGACAAAATAGTCTTCACTTTTATTTTGAACTGCTGACAATTTTCAGTCAGAAAGGCAGATTTTCAGTCAGAATCCCAAAGTCTGTATTTATAGAATTTTAACCCTCATAAACCACCAGTCATCATGAACAGTTTCATGTTTTCTTCTGATACTGATTTCAAATAATTACAATTTCATCTATAGCTAAAAGTACTAGAAATATTCTAAGGTTTTTAATAATTTATTTTGGCTTTGATTCTTGGATATATCAAATAGTAGAAGGTCCTTTGACATCAAAACCTGCTTCCACCTGTGAAACCTTTATTCTGATTTCTTAAGAGAAAGTTGGATGTTTTTATCAGCGTTGTCTGAGTCATTGGGGAAGCTTTGTGTCTTGAATGGGTCCGGGTATGCACAATTTTTGATTCCTCTATCATTGTGTTTCTTGTCTGGTGAAATACTGCAGGAGGGATTAAGCTGACAGTTTTGGCAAGACACCAAAGCCTAACACACTCATTTAAATGCAGAGCATTAGACAAAACACTGATTTCTAGAAACTTTATCATGCAAGTTTATATTTCATGTTATTTTCTGATTTTAAAAATTGAAAATAAATAGCCTGAATAGGGTTCATTGTTTGAATATATCATTCATGATTTAATTACCAGTTATCATTTATGACAATCACAGGCTATAGCTCCTCTTTAATAGTGGCATAAAGCTGGTAACATAATTATTTTTCCTCAATAAATCTTCAATTCAAAGCTCTTTGCCTTTTTCAAATGTCACTGCACTATACAGTATTGAGCAGATGACAATTACAGATATCTTGACCACGATTTATTAAATGCTCAATGTGAAATCAACATTTAAAATGTTTCCCCATATAAATGTCTTTTAAAGGGAGTAGGTAACTCTGTTTGGATCGATAATTTATTTACCTGCTCTGCCCTAGAAATCTTTGTATCCAGAATCTTCAAGATACATCAATGCCTACTTCTAACTTCATATTATTTCAGTTAGAATCTTTGGTCATGGTGCCTATACTAGGTGAAGACATAGGAAAAGGACTTATGAAACACCCTAGAGCAGGAATGACTCAGGCTTGAGGAATAGCAGGAAGACTGATGTAGATGGAATGGGGCAGTTGTAGGGGGAGTAGGCACACAGGCCTGCCTTGAAGGGTGTGGAACAGTAAACAGATCATTGTGACTTTAATATCTTTACAGTAAAAATATGAAGAATATCTTCAAATATCACACATTTCATCTTTGTTATAACTTGTCAGGTGTTCACAACTAAAACAAATCTAGGTGATTATTTTTTACAGATTAACTGCATTAGAAGAAAGCTTGTATTGGAAAAAAATGACACTCATTTAGGCAGCTTTTAAAGACTTGGTTTAGAAATCAGCGTAGTGCTCCCCCTGCCTTTGATGTAATGGGTGATAATTATCCAATTATGACAAGGAAGAGGCACATTTCCTTTAGGAAAACATACATTCTATTTATTTTCCAATGGACTTTGTACAAAATCCAGTTTTAATCAAGATTGCTTCTTTCCAATTTTAATTCTATTTCTTATTAATGAGAAAATCTTTGTAAATTTTGATGTATACTTGTAAGTTCAATTTTTAAAAATACAAAAGGGTTTCATGAACTTGATTTAATATTTGCATGAGTACTTACCTTTCATAAACCTCTGCCTTTTAATTAAGAGTTTTGTTCTAATTGACTCATTTTCTGCAAAGAAAAAATTTTAATGGGGGAAATTTCCTCTATTTTATCATTTTTTTCTTTTCCATTTTCTTTTAAACAATTTTATTTTTATGTGAGTGTGTGTGTGTGTGTGTGTGTGTGTGTGTAGATGTGCATGCATTATGGTGCATGTGTGCTGTTCAGAGGACAACTTGAAGGAGTTGGTTCTCTCCTTCTAACATGTGACTACTGGAGGAGTCGAATTCAGGTTGTCAGACTTGATGACCCACTGGGCTATCTCCTTGGCTCTGTTTGTTTCTTTCTTAGAGCGCTATGAACAAAACACTGGAGATACCCCAGAAAACTCAGTTTCTTGCCAAAATAAAGTAATCATTTTAATGTTATATTTTGAAGGCTTTAAAACATATGGTAATATGCTAAAATATCTGAAATATCATACAGAAATTATTCAATATATTTTACCCAGGTGCTTTGCAAGCCGTTTGACTATGAAACCATTTTGAGTATGCATGTAAAACCTTTTTATTTTGTTTCATAGGGTTGATGTTTTCCATAATTTATCCTGAGTCCTAAGTTTAGAAAAGACTTTTATTTCCACAGGTCATAATATTGGTGATGCCATTCTTGAACGTATTTGTGAATGAAACAGTGAAGATTTAGGATTTCTTTTATGCTGAACAGATGTGAAGTTTATTACCTCATAAGTCCTTACAGGACTTACATCTAAATCTGTTAGTGCTTTGTTGCTTGTTCTGATGAAGTATTTAGAGTGAATTTGCAGATGACTCCATCCTTTTCTTTGAAAGGTTATAGTCCTCTAGCTTTTTGTTGTTTGTAGATGGCTGACTTTCCTTCATAAGCATTTAGACATTAAAAGATAAGGTTCTTTTCTCTCCATCCTTTCCTTTGGTGTGTGATTTAGAAGCCTGGTAGATAATAACACTGGCTAAGAACATTATTTGGTCCTTAGAGTGTACATTGTATTTTTTCCCACCAAACAGACAACTGAAACTTTTGGAAAATTTTCAACTCTATTTATGACTAGTGATGGAAAATAGACTATAGACAAAGGATACTGATACATAATAGGAAATGACTTCCATCTTTAATTAAAATGTAAACAAATGAGGAAAAACACAACTGGAGATGTGTAGATAAGTAGATGAATCAGCTAATTGATTTAAAAAGTGCTTTCTGCTTCTATATTTGTGATAAACATTTTTATAATATTTAATTGAATTTTGTGAATTTCATACAATATATTTTAATCATATTCAAACCTCCTTCTCTATCTGCACCCCTTCTACTGTCTCTCCCATTGGATTTCATGTGCTCTGTCACATATATTAAGGCCTAATGAACTAAGTTTATGTCCCCAAATGTCCATTGGTGGGTGTCCATCCTCTGAAGACTGGTTAACCTATCTAGCATCACATCCTTAAAGAAAATCAGTGCTCCTTCTCCCAGTAATTATTGGTGGCTAATAATGGAGCTTCTTACTCATTTCCCCACTTTTATGGTAGGACTTGGTCTGGCTTGAGCCTGCGTGGGTCTTGCCCATACCGTCCCATTTTTGTAAGATCATAGAGATAAGTTACCAGCCATCTGGAGCTGTCTGGAATACTCTGTTTCCTTGTGGTTATCCACCACCTCTGGCTCTTACAATCTTTCTACCCCCTTTTCTGGAGTGGTCCCTGACTTTGGGGTGGCAGAAGATTGATATAGGGGTCCTATTTAGGTATAAACACCCTATAGTCTCTTATTCTTCACACTTTAGCTAGTTGTGGCTTTCTGGGTTAATTATCTGTTGCAAGAGGAAACATTGCTGGTGAGGGTTGAAAGATATACTAATATTCTTTCTGCCCCTTGTGTGTTCTCTGAACCTCAGGTGGAGAGGTTGCATTATACATGTGTCACTTAGGGCTGGGTATCTCATAGACACTTATTCTCTGCATTTGACCAGTTGTAGAACATTCTAATTGTCTCCATCTGTTACAAAAAGAAGATTCTTTGATGGGAGGTGAGAGGTACACTTGTCAGGCTGAGCTGCACTTCTGTGGCAGGGCTTCCTTCTAATTTTAATTTTCCCAAATATATGGAAGTACCATGTTGAAAATCTACCCCTTTCTCAATTTTCAATGTCTTTTGGATTAATATTATTATCTCCTTTTTCCTCAAAAACATTTTTGGGGTCAATTGTACTTACAATTTTGGAATTTTATCATCTCATTACCTTTGACCCCTGGAAGGGTTTACTTTTATACCATTGAGGGATTATAATAGATCTATGTGCAGGGCATTTTAAAGAACAGATGATAAGTAGTACACACGTCAAATTGTAGATGTTTTGCAGTGTCACGTGGATCCTGAGGAAATAGAGGCCACTGGGTAGTAACTGCTGGAAGTAATGGATGTACAGCAAGGAGTGGTTGACTAGAGATGAATTTAAGATGTTTATGGGGACTAAATCATGAAGGAAAATAACACTGATCATGAAAATTCCAAGACGGCATTGAAGGATAGTAAATAAGTGAGTAACAGAATCAATATTTACAGCACTCTGGGAGAGCAGAGCAAGGACGAGGGAAATCAGTTTCCCTAAGGAGAGCTGGTCCAGTATTTATGATGGGGTTATTACTGTCCAACTGGAGAAATGGAGAAGGTGAAATAGATTATAGCACGTTTTTTGAAAGCCAAAGGAACAAGTTGTGGTGGAAGATGGAGACAGTTAAGTGAAAGGAATAAATAGTGTTACTTGAAGAACTGATAACATTTATAAAGTGAGAAATTTGAAGAAGAACCATTTTGGCAGTCCTGGGGATGAGGACTTGTTCAGATATTGTGCTGAATTAGGGGCTTCTGGGAACTGACCAGTGGTAGCGATCTCTGCTAATGCTTCACCTACTTGCCATATATTGAATTTCATAAATTGTATTCTGTTAAAGATACCAAATACAACAGCAAAGTTTATAAAGCTATATTATTCAGGCCTTCAGTTTAAATGTAGTTGCTTTAATGTGCTGTTATGACTCTATCTTCTGTCTCTAGTTAGCTGAATCCAATCTGTGCTGCTCATGAGAATGACCTGAAATTGGTAAATAAATAAATACATCTTTTCAGTTTCTACAGGACTTTTCTCCTCACAGTGCTCAAGCAATGGGCCACTGTATTTAGTTACTTTTCCTCTTGCTCTGACAAAATACCTGATAAAAGTAATTTAAGGATCAATGGGTTTATTTTTGGTTTTCAGTTTGAGGTTATAGTTCACCTTGGTGGAAAAGGAATGGTGGCAGAAGCATCTGCAGTCAGGAAGCAGAGGTAGCTGGTCACATTGCATCTGCAGTCAGGAAGCAGAGGGAGATGGTCACATTGCATCTGTAGTCAGGAAGCAGAGGTAGCTGGTCACATTGCATCTGCAGTCAGGAAGCAGAGGTAGCTGGTCACATTGCATCTGCAGTCAGGAAGCAGAGGGAGATGGTCACATTGCCTCTGCAGTCAGGAAGCAGAGGGAGATGAATGTCAGTGATTACTTCTTACTTTGTTATTTATATTCAGTTTAGGGCCCAGTCCCATGGAATTATGCCATTTACATTTAGAATGAACTTTTGTACCTCACTTAAACTAATCTGGAAACATAGAAATGTCCAAAAGGATTGATTCATTAGTGATGCTAGATCCTATCAGGTTGACAATATTAATAATCAGAATACCCCTATTCAGTGCCTATTGACATACCAGAAATATCACTACTGGCTTTCCATGCATGGATTTGTTTATAGGCTAAAACTTCTTGTCATTCTCAGGGTACTTGGGTTACTTATTGGCAATGTAGAATGCCAAGCTGAACTTAGTGCTAGGGCCTATCATCCACATCTATGTTCTAATGAATATGAACTAGTTTTCACAGTATAAGAGAGCTATGAGTAGCTATAACACTGAAAGGAGCAGCTCTGAGAGCTATTACTTTATCACCTGCTCATATCTTTTTTCTCCTCCTCTCTGGGAAGCAGATGTTGGATAATCTCATGAAATCTTTGGTTTTCTCCACGGAAGGGAGAATGCTCATTCTGAATATTGATCAGTATTTATTTCTGTACACATGCATGAATTGTACACTTAAATAATCATACTTATGCTAATTACTTTAGTTTCTATTCCTGAAGTATTTGAATAATTTCTGAAGGACTTTAATCATAATCCAAATTCCAAGAGGTATCAGGGACCAAATTTCAAGTATTTCTGGTTATATCTGCACCAAGTAGCATAAAGTATATTAGAAATAAATATACCAGGCGTGGTGGTGCACACCTTTAATCCTAGCATTCGGGAGGCAGAGGCAGGCAGGTCTTTGTGAGTTCCAGGCCAGCGTATTCCACAGAGTGAGCTCCAGGCTAGCTGGGTCTAAAGGGAGACCCTGCCTCAAAAAGACCAAAAAATTAATAATATTTTTAAATAAAATGTGGGCAGAGGCTGGAGAGGCTCGTGGTTAAGAGCGCTCGCAGCACGGTCAGATCTCAGAACCTGTGCACTCTTGAACTCTCCCCCCAAGGGGGTGGAAACAGGAAGATGGCTGGGCATGCTAGTTTTTAGTCTAGTTGAGAATTCACAGACTCTGCCTCCAAGGAATAGAGAGTGACAGATTGGACACTTGGTACCTGCTTCTGGTGTTCATGTACACACATAGATACGCACATGTGCTCACACCCCGCACATATACCATAGACTCACAAACACAGAAACACAGATTAATTTCTTAAATGTGCCTGTGATGGCTAATCCTGGGGGTGTACTTGACTGGATCTGGGATTAACTGAAATGAGAGAGAAAGACCTTGTGATTGCATCATTCAAGGCTGGAAGACCGACTCTAAACGTGGGTGTTACCTTCTGATGGCAGTCAGTATAAAAGGCCATGCAGGAGGGAGCTCTTTTTGTCCACTTGCCTTCTTTCTCACCTGTGCGTTTGTCTTGCTGCTGTGACCAAGTTCTTCAGATTCCAGCATAAACTGAAGACTAGCAGGCCTCCAGGAATCCTTCAGTTATGTTTCTTCATGGAACCCTGATTAATACAGTGGTCAAGGGGCAGGAAGAAAAGGACAGAGCACTGAGACATCAAGTTTGCCAGAGTTGGAAGAACTTTGGAGCAAGGTGCAGCTGCGCCTAGAGCCAACGTGCTATTAGGAGCCTGCCTGAGCGAACAGAAGATGCTGGGCTCTGGGACAGAGAGATTTGATGAGCTCTGGAGGACAAAGCAGGCCCCAAATGAGAGGTTTTATAGCTCTTGAGTATGTTTTATTAAATATTTTACTTTTTTTTTTTAAATAAATTTTTTTAATTAGTTTTTATGATGCTTTGTGCATTTCATACATTTTTCAATTCAGTTTCAGGCTTATTTCCTTTCCCTCCCCCCCACCCCCACCCCATCCCAGATCATGCATTCTGCATAACTGTCCTGCATCTTTCTCTCAGTTTTTTTTTTTTTTTCTTTTTTAGCTATTAGTGATAACCATGAGTACAAGCATCCTTCCATAAACTACATGACCACCAGGTACATTTAACAATTAAAAAAGGCACAAACGAATTTCTGCCAAGAGAGTAAATACTTATTAAAGAGCAGCAAAAGGGGCTGGAGAGATGGCCTAGTGGTTAAGAGTACCAACTGCTCTTGCAGAGGACCCGGGTTCGATCCCCAACACCCACATGGTGACTGAGAACCATCTTTAACTCCAGTTCCAGGGGAATCTGAAGCCCTCTTCTGACCATTTGCAGCACTGCATGACAGGGGCACAATCTACATGCAGACAGTACTTCTACACTAAAAAATAAAAAAAAAAAAAAAAAAAAAAAAAAAAAAAAAAAAAAAAAAAAAAAAAAGAGCAGCAAAAAAATTTATTGATCTCTAAGAAGCCCCTTGCAGAGGAAGGAAGGAAGAAAAGCCAACTAGCATCTCCTCAGGTGAGTTACCCAGGCTTCCCAATGGCTGTCAGAATCAAAGATAGACTCTTGACAGTGAAAACAGAACACAGGTTTGCATGGACTTACAGATGGGTTTCTGGACAGTGTTTCTATTCAGTTCAGTGTCATAAGCAACAATTATTTTGCTGGGGGCTATTTCTTTCTTCTTTTTCTTTCTTTCTTTCTTTTTTTTTTTTTTTTTTTTTTTTTTTTTGGTCTTTTTGAGGCAGGGTCTCCCTTTAGACCCAGCTTGCCTGGAGCTCACTCTGTGGAATACGCTGGCCTGGAACTCACAAAGACCTGCCTGCCTCTGCCTCCCGAATGCTAGGATTAAAGGTGTGCACCACCACGCCTGGTATATTTATTTCTAATATACTTTATGCTACTTGGTGCAGATATAACCAGAAATACTTGAAATTTGGTCCCTGATACCTCTTGGAATTTGGATTATGATTAAAGTCCTTCAGAAATTATTCAAATACTTCAGGAATAGAAAACAAGTAATTAGCGTAAGTATGATTATTTAAGTGTACAATTCATGCATGTGTACAGAAATAAATACTGATCAATATTCAGAATGAGCATTCTCCCTTCCGTGGAGAAAACCAAAGATTTCATGAGATTATCCAACATCTGCTTCCCAGAGGAGGAGGAGAAAAAAGAATGAGCAGGTGATAAAGTAATAGCTCTCAGAGCTGCTCCTTTCAGTGTTATAGCTACTCATAGCTCTCTTATACTGTGAAAACTAGTTCATATTCATTAGAACATAGATGTGGATGATAGGCCCTAGCACTAAGTTCAGCTTGGCATTCTACATTGCCAATAAGTAACCCAAGTACCCTGAGAATGACAAGAAGTTTTAGCCTATAAACAAATCCATGCATGGAAAGCCAGTAGTGATATTTCTGGTATGTCAATAGGCACTGAATAGGGGTATTCTGATTATTAATATTGTCAACCTGATAGGATTTACATCCTAATGAATCAATCCTTTGGACATTTCTATGTTTCCAGATTAGTTTAAGTGAGGTACAACAGTTCATTCTAAATGTTAAATGGCATAATTCCATGGGACTGGGCCCTAAACTGAATATAAATAACAAAGTAAGGTACTCACTGACATTCACTCTCCTCTGCTTTCCTGACCTGCAGAGGCAATGTGACCATCTCCCTTGCTTCCTGACTGCAGATGCAATGTGGACCATCTCCCTCTTGCTTCCTGACTGCAGATGCAATGTGACCAGCTACCTCTGCTTCCTGACATGCAGATGTCCTGCCACCATTCCTTTTCCACCAAGGTGAACTATAACCTCAAACTGAAAACCAAAAAAAAACAACCCATTGATCCTTAATTACTTTTATCAGGTATTTTGTCAGAGCAAGAGGAAAAGTAACTAAATACAGTGGCCCATTGTTGAGCACTGTGAGGAGAAAAGTCCTGTAGAAACTGAAAAGATGTTATTTATTTATTTACCAATTTCAGGTCATTCTCATGAGCCGCACAGATTGGATTCAGCTAACTAGAGACAGAAGATAGAGTCATAACAGCACATTAAAGCAACTACATTTAAACTGAAGGCCTGAATAATATAGCTTTATAAACTTTGCTGTTGTATTTGGTATCTTTAACAGAATACAATTTATGAAATTCAATATATGGCAAGTGAGGTGAAGCATAGCAGAGATCGCTACCACTGGCAGGCCCAGAAGCCCTATCAGCCATATCTGAACAAGTCCTCACCCCAGGACGCCAAAAGGTCCTCAAATCTCCACGAAAAGAGTCAGTGTCCAAGAACACATTTATTCCTGTCACTAACGTCTCCAATTCTTCCACCACCCAACTTGTTCCTTTGGCTTAAAAAAACCGTTTGCTATAATCATTTCACATTCTCCATTTCTCCAGTTGGACAGTAATAACCCCATCATAAATACTGGACCAGCTCTCCTTAGGGAAACTGATTTCCCTCGTCCTTGCTCTGCTCTCCCAGAGTGCTGTAAATATTGATTCTGTTACTCACTTATTTACTATCCTTCAATGCCGTCTTGGAATTTTCATGATCAGTGTTATTTTCCTTCATGATTTAGTCCCCATAAACATCTTAAATCAAATCTGAGCTAGTTCAACGCTACTCCTATAATTGGGTGTAAAATTAAGACCGCTCACGAGAGCAGTCCTCTGACCCAGTGAGCCTCTACCTCCATCAGTAGATCTTGTAACACGATGAGCAGCAATAGACATGTCTACAACTGTCGGTCAATCAGCAAGACTAGTTGCATGAATACCAAACTCCCCCTAGTGAACATCATGCCCCTTCCCTGGTTCAGAGAAACCCTGCAAATCATAGATATCTCTAATTCACAGCATATGCATCCCTACAAGAGTTCCTATCAAGCCAAGAACTACCTATACATGGAGGCAAAGTAATGAGACTTTGGTTTGTAAATTCCAAAAGGTAATATCAATCGTGACCCAAAAATGTTAGAGGACACTCCAAAAAGGGACGAGCTAGATAATATTGTCAAAGGGAACACTAGTGCAAGAAATGCAGAAAGTTAGATTATGGTCTAGATGGACTGTCAACTCTTTAGAGGAAGAATTAGAAGAATGGTCGGTAGACAGTGTATAGACTCGGACTAAGATAGTGTCGTTCTCAGTGACAATGGTATCGCTGTAGCACGGGCTCAGTCAGATAGAAACTTGTTTGTAGAAGAGGTGGTAGAATAGGATGTAAAGTGGTAAAGAGAGGGTTAAAGTTAGATGGTGTATCGATGCAGACAAAGGTAGGGTACACATGTTAGTAATAGGAATGCTCCACATGCGGATTAGAGACAGGGAGAAAGAAATTAGTAGTGCTCTCATTCCAGAATGTTTGCAGATAACTTAGATCAGATGGTGTAGAGCACAAACTTCAAGTGCGTAGGAAATATAGAAGACTGAGTGTTAGCATTGTGTGGCGATTAGATTAATCCGTTCTGATAAGGCTTAGGATCTTGGAAAGATGTGGTAGAAAAGATTGTAAGAGCAGAGGTGGTGGTCAGTAACCAACATAAGGAAACAGATAACTAGTATTCCAGACAGCTCCAGATGGCTGGTAACTTATCTCTATGATCTTACAAAAATGGGACGGTATGGGCAAGACCCACGCAGGCTCAAGCCAGACACCAAGGTTCCTCAGAAACGGGCAAAAAGAGTGAACTGGTAAATCCCGTGAGAAGGCGTAAGCTCCATTATTAGCCACCAATAATTATGTGAGAAGCAGTAGCACTGGATTTTCTTTACGAGGATGCTTGGCTTAGACTAGGTTTAACAGTCTTCAGAGGATCTGGCCACACCCACAATGGGACTTGGGGGGACATAACACTTCGTTCATAGGCCCTTCTAATATATGTGAACAGCGCAATGAAATCCAATGGGCAGAGACAGTCGTAGAAAGGGGTTGCAGATAGAAAGGAGAGGTTCTTGAATGTGATTAAACATATTGTAGTGAAAATTCACAAATCATTATTTAAATATTACAAAAAGTGTTTCATCACAACTATAGAAGCAGAAAGCCACTTTTTAAATCAATAGCTTGATTCCTCTACTTATCTACACATCTCCAGTTGTGTTTTTCCTCACTTTGTTTACATTTTAATTAAAGATGGAAGTCATTTCCTATTATGTATCAGTATCCTTTGTCTATAGTCTATTTTCCATCACTAGTCATAAATAGAGTTGAAAATTTTCCAAAAGTTTCAGTTGTCTGTTTGGTGGGAAAAAATACAATGTACACTCTAAGGACCAAATAATGTTCTTAGCCAGCATTATTATCTACCAGGCTTCTAAATCACACACCAAAGGATAAGGATGGAGAGAAAAAACCTTATCTTTAATGTTCTAAATGCTTATGAGAGGAAAGTCAGCCATCTACAAACAACAAAAAGCTAGAGGACTATAACCTTTCAAAGAAAAGGATGGAGTCATCTGCAAATTCACTCTAAATACTTCATCAGAACAAGCAACAAAGCACTAACAGATTTAGATGTAAGTCCTGTAAGGACTTATGAGGTAATAAACTTCACATCTGTTCAGCATAAAAGAAATCCTAAATCTTCACTGTTTCATTCACAAATACGTTCAAGAATGGCATCACCAATATTATGACCTGTGGAAATAAAAGTCTCTTCTAAACTTAGGACTCAGGGGATATAAAATGTATGGAAAAATCAACCCTATGAAACAAATAAAAAGGTTTTACATGCATACTCAAAATGGTTTCATAGTCAAACGGCTTGCAAAGCACCTGGGTAAAATATATTGAATAATTTCTGTATGATATTTCAGATATTTTAGCATTTTCCATCTTGTTTTTAACCTTCAAAATAGTACATTAAAAATGATTACTTTATTTTGGCAAAACAGGACAAAGAAACTGAGTTTTCTGGGGTATCTCCAGTGTTTTGTTCATAGCGCCTCCTAAGACAAGAACACAACACAGAGCCAAGGAGATAGCCAGTGGTGTCATAAGTCTGACAAACCGAGCCTCGAGTCAGCCGAGTAGGTCACATGTTAGAGATGAGGAGAGAACCAACTCCTGCAAGGGCTATCCTGAACTCCACGAGCACACCTGAATGCACACACGTGCAATGCATACACAGCGACACCTCACACACACCACACACACAACACCTCACACATAAAATATAAAATGGGTTTCAAAGACAAATGGAAAGAAACAAAAAAAATGAAAAAATAGAGGAAAAGAGAAATTTCCCCCATGTAAAATTTTGTCTTCGCAGACAAGAGTCACAGTAGATACAAAAACTCTGAATTAAAAGGCAGGGTTCTGAAAGGTAAGTGTACTCATGCAAATTATCTAAACACGTCATTGAAAACCCTTGTGAATTTTTCAAAATTCGAACGTACAGTATACTATCAAAAATTACAAAGATTTTCTCATCTAATAAGAACATCGAATTAAAATTGGAAAGAAGGCAATCTTGATTAAAACTGGATTTTGTCCAAAGTCCATTGGAAAATAAATGAATGTATGTTTTTCCTAAAGGAAATGTGCCTCTTCCTTGTCATAATTGGATAATTATCACCCATTACATCAAAGGCAGGGGGAGCACTACGCTGATTTCTAAACCAAAGCGTTAAAAGCTGCCATAACATGGAGTGGCATTTTTATCCACTACAAGTTTCGGTCGTAAGCATGTAAGTCTGCATAAAAAATATAGCACCTAGACCATTTGTTTAGGTGTGAGGAACACCTGACAAGTCGTTATACAAAGAGTTTGGAAAGTGTGTGTAGTTTTGGACAGAGTATCTATTCAGAGGGGTTACGTAACAGAGCTATTAAAGGGTCCAACTAATGATCGGTTACGGGTGTCCACACCGTAAGGGAAGGCCTGGGCCTACTCCCAACAACGCTACCCCCAGACTGCCGCATTGCCATACATCGAGTTCCGAGCATCCTCAAGCCGAGTCAGGCGTTCCTAGGGGGCGGTTAGGGTGTTCATGAGGCGTGCCCCGTTTCCGGGCAGGTGCACCCGGAGCAAGGCCCATGACCAAGTCTATGATGCTACGAGAAGAAGAAGTATGAATTGGAGAAGGTCATGGTCATGTGGAGGGGAGGTGTACTTGAAGATGGTCGTGGATAACTAAGAGAGCTAGGGCAGAGCAAGAGGTAAAGTTCGACCAAAATGGCGACCCTCTGGAGTCCAAAAGAAGTGCGTGGGAAGGAGGGGGCCTCTCCCTTAAAGGACGCATTAAGGGGGAAGAGAAACGCAAGAAGGGTGTTTAAGGGGCTAATAAATCGTGCCGTCATGACGAGAGGTCTGAAGTATCGCTAGCTTTTTTGCGTGCAGGGTGAAAATGTGTGAAGAAAGGGCCAAGAGCAAGAAACTGCTCTGTGAAATTGAGGATGGTGAAACAAAAGTTATGTTACCACGGCGTTGATCCACTTATTATAAGAGGGACGTAGAATTGTATCGCTTTTGATGTGTCATAATTATCAATGTTGGGGTAACATTAAAGTCATGACAGACTGATATATCAAACAAGGAACCCTATTCAGGCGATTTTATTTTTCAATTTTTTAAAATCAGAAAATAACGATGAAATATAAACTTGCATATTAAAAGTTTCTAGAACTAGGTGTTTTGTCTAAGGCCTCTGCATTTAAATGATTGTGTTAGGCTTTGGTGTCTTGCCAAAACTGTCAGCTTAATCCCTCCTGCAGTATTTCACCAGACAAGAAACACAATGATAGAGGAATCAAAAATTGTGCATACCCGGACCCATTCAAGACACAAAGCTTCCCCAATGACTCCATTGACAGCGCTGATAACAACATCCAACTTTCTCTTACAGAAGATGGAGGAATCAAGGTTTTCAGCATGGTAGGATTGCACGCAGGTTTTGACTGTCAAAGGGACTCGTCTAATCTATTTGATTTTTTTTATACCAAGAATCATAAGACTACAAAATATAATTATTTTAAAAACCTTAGAATATTTCTAGTACTTTTAGCTATAGATGAAATTGTAATTATTTGAAATCAGTATCAGAAGAAAACATGAAACTGTTCATGATCACTGGTGGTTTAGAGGGTTAAAATTCTATAAATACAGACTTTGGGATTCTGACTGGAAAAATCTGCTTTTGGACTGAAAATTGTCAGCAGTTCAAAATAAAATGGTGAAGGACCTTTGTCAGCGATACATACATTTGAGACATAGTGATACTGTTATAAGATCAGAACCAGGAGAGAGATCAAGACTGTGAGCCTAGGCAAGGCACTCAACAGACCCCAAACCAATTATGACTACAGTGATGTCAAAGATGACAGCCAGCCCACAGACAGACTTCCGATGGGGAAAAGAATATCCCAACATTCAAGGAGTTTACAGACATCTATCACGAGTTGTCAAGTAAGTATTACTAATACAAGATATTCAAAGCAGGAGACCTAGGCCAAGGAAATAAAGGATCTAACAATACAAATAAACACTGGAGAAGCATCTAGACGGCGAGGAAGCGGGCGGTTTCAGGCGTGCGGTCGCGGCATTTCATGCTGTGCAGTCTGGCGGGATGTGATTGGGGACTCGTAGCGCTAATCCTAAAATTTACAATAAGACGATAAAACTATGCACATAATCAGGTTTCGCTGTGCAGTCCGGAATGCGTTGTTAATGCTGTGGTAGATAGTAAGCGGCTGGTAACTTTTATCAGGGAAAAGAACAATCATGTTAGGGATCGGCTGTTGTCATCTACCCAAATTCCTGGTAACGAACTACAAATAATATTTCTAAATTTACCAAAATTAATTAGGAATAGAATCCTCCTCCTTAAGATACTACAAGAAAATATTGTCTACAATAGCCAAAATGGCTAGGTGTACATTTCCAGAAGAACTTGATCACAACTCGTTATAGTGTTCTTCGTTTATGGAAGATGCGGATAAGCAAGGAAGCAAGCCCTGGACATCAGAAAACTGCGATTCGGCCCAGGGCGAGGAGAAGAAGTTATGTAAGGCTATGGTCTGCGAAACAATCCTCGCCCAATTACTTTCTGAAGCAGTGATCACGTCCAGTGGCACAACGGAATCAGTTGTCCACATGGCTGTCACAGACCTCTCTGTATCTCCAACAGTTAGTAGGATGCCTTTCACACAATTGCAGTGCCAGAACATATCAAAGAAACAATGAATTAATGTTCAGAAGTAAGGAACTGAGAATACAGTGAAGTCTATCAGGTTAAAGTTACTGTAAAACATTGTGGCAGCATGTCGTTACCACATTATGATTACATCTTAATAAAAAAAAAAAACTCGACTCTTAGCATCCATTTTAAGTCAAGTGCTGACTCAAACTGCTTAGACCCTGTTCCCTCAATTTCTCTTGGAACTATGCTCTCTAAAAAGGGCTACTTCTTTTTCTTATTGAAACAGTACATCCAGAATGAAAACGGGGAAGTAAACATGGTACAATTATCTTATCCAAGAATTTTTATCCTCTCTGATCTCTAGACCTAAACAATACACACAGATAACCATAAACACAATATCTATTGAATTGTATATATTGTTTACTACACAAGTGTGAAAATCTCCATATCTTATTTGCTGATAATCACCATACACACACCCATATAAACATTTTTCTAGGTCTAGGGTCTTGAGGGAATAAAGTTGAATGCTTTAGGTTACAAGAGGAACTCAAGGCTCAATATACTTTTTTCCATTATAAACAAATTTAGATAATTTTTGTGACAAGGTTAAGTAAATGTCATTTATCTAGATATGTCTCTATTGTAAAACTCCCTTACCACACATTTCAGTGGAATTTCCTTCTCATTCTCAAATCCAATACATTACATTATCAAGAAAACGATTCACTGACAAAAGCCTCTCTCTAAATAGTTCATTGTAACTTCTTTATCATTAATTATTTAGGATTGTCTTCTTAAACTATAAATAAATTCTGGTATACTTTCCAAACTAAAAACAACCTAAAAGCCCCTGAGAACTACAATCAAGTCCATTTCCCCATATTTTATAAGGATAATATATTGATAAAGATTTTAATATCTGAATCACGTAATGTTTTCTGGTTAGAATGGATGTCCAATGGCCAGACTTTTAATTAACCTTACAAGTTTAAAACAGATGATCCAAATTCAATTGGTATTTAGAATTCTTAATTTTATTTATTGTTAATTGTCATAAAATAGTGTGTTAAGGCATTAAGCATTGAATTTTATGTATTTTCTTCTACTGACAACATTAAATATGTATCTTCAAACATCATTAGTCATTTAAATTTATCAAGATTTTTAATCAAAGTAAAAAAAATGTTAATAAAACAACCATGGAACATATATTCACATCTTCTTTATTTTGTAAGAGATATTTTATGATCCTACAATTATTGTCAAAGATTACTACCTATTTCTGTCCTCTTTAAAGTCAACTATGGATTGACAAGAAGGTTCAGTGGGTAAGGAATCCAACTGCTAATACTGATGATCTTAGTTCAACTCTGAGAACTCACATATAGACAAAATAAATAAATAACTCCAACAAGTCTGACCCTTAAACACCCACACCCAGGCATTGTGTGCACACACGCATACCACACATACACAACACACATAAGTTAAAGAAAGAACTGTACTGAAACATGGTTTCAAGAAAAAGCATCTAATATGTTAACTAATATTATTGCTAGATTTAGTATTCTTTGTAAAAGGTTAAGAGCAGCTCTATTAAGGAAACAACTGCATATATTAACTTGAACAAATAGGTTCTGTTGGTGCATTCCAAGATTCAGATTCCATTTATACACTCTTACTTTCCTCAGACCCAGAAAAAGCACATGGCTACATATGTTTCAGCAAGTGCCCACAAACAGTGAAGATCTCTCAGATACTTCTTAGGGAACAATTTTCCTCTTTCCCCTAGTCAGCCCTAATAGGTTCATTGTCATAGGCTCACAAATGAAGGACAAGGATTTTTTTCAAAGAATATTTTAGTAGTATTTAAAATGTTAGAGAACTATGTAGGTAAGTCCAGTCAATACATCGTAACATGTATTTTAAAGCCAGATTTTTAACTTTCATTACTAAAAGTGGCTATTACACTTAGTTGACCTAGAAAATTATTCATTTGAATTGCTGACAAGATCACTATTCTACTTTCTGTTTTAATTCAGGGCGGGAGATATTTTGAATTCCAAGTGGTCTGAGGTGTAAAACTTTTTTTCATTTAAGTCCCCTCAAACAAATGTATTATATATACATATGTACCTTGGTCTTATTTTCAAAATATTGCTGGGCATGGTGGCGTCACGCCTTAATCCTAGCACCTGGGAGGGCAAGAGACGGCAGATCTTTGTGCGTCAAGGCCAGCCTGGTTCTTTTACCAATGGTGAGTTCCAGACAGTGGGGGCTACAGGGGTAGACCCCTGTCTCGAAAAGACCAAAACAAAACAAACCCAAACAAAAAACAACAGGACCTAGAAAATCAGAGGGGTTGCTACTTCAGCTGCCAAAAACGCTAACATGGGATTTCATTGCATGGTCCTAACTACATTTTATCTGTCTACCTTCTAGTAACATGCACTTATTGTAAAATAAGCAATGACTCCAGTAAACAAAAGTGTGTCCAGAAGAATATAATATGTGATCTTTTCATTCAGTGTTTATCTATATGGTTTTTCATAACCTTGCAGCCAGACGTTTTATAGATGAGTGTCATCTATAAGATACAAACACAATAGTTAAATTCTGGTGGAATTAGAACTTTGTACATGAAAACCACCACAAATGAACCCACACTCACCTACAGAATATTTAGGAAAAATGAGTTGACAATGTTAAAAAATAGTTTTATTCAGATTTGACTTCATGTATATTAACAACTGATTGAAAAGTGATGACTATGTGTCCCAGTTTCATTTCTGTTTTTTTTGACAAACCATCTTGACATATGCAACTTAAAGGAAGAAGAGTTTATCTGACTGACAATTTCTGGTTATAGCCCATCATTAATGAAAGTTAGTGCAGGAACTCAATCAACTAGTCATAGTACTCAAGTTCAAGAGCAGAGAGGCGAAAGCAAGGATCGCCTGCTTACTGTTTTATTTTTCTCACATAGATTTTTTTTCATCAGTTACACTATTTACAACACAAAACCAGGAAATGGTGCTACATGCAGTGGGCAAGGCTTTCCCCCCAGATTAACATCAAAGGCCGTTTCCCCACAGAAATGCCCACAGTGCAACTGGGTCTAGACAATTCCTCAGGTGAAGCTCTCAGCTAGGTGAATCTAAACTGTGTAATATTGGCATTTAAAATAACTATCCCAGCATGAACAGTAAAAAGAGCTATGGAGAAAAAACTCTGAGAGAATACCACTGTGCTTAACTTATTTTGTTACAGTAATGGGCTATGTTAATTATTTTAAATATACACTGTACATAGTTCTGAGCATTCTTCTTCCTTGGGGGTGAAAAACAAACAAATAAGGCAACTTACTAATAAACTCATTCATTAGCTAACTAGATTGTAAGGACCCGGTAATAAACTGAGTATAAAATCTCTTGCAAAACCAAATTTGATCAACTATTTTGACAAGGAAAGAATGGAAGATGGGAAGGTGGTCGCGGGACAGATAAAAGACAAAAGTAACAAATGAAAAAACGCCCAGTTGATTTTTCCCTCTGCTATAAGAATATAAAAACAGACCCATTTTAAAAAATAATTTTGGCATTTTCCTCAGAGTTTCCATGGCATGGGATCTTTTTATTATTTTTTTAAGAACGTGTATTTGTTTGTATATTTCGTAAAAATATCGACTACTTTCCTGTTTGTTCCATATATCAGCATTTTATGTCAAGTTTTTATTCAATCTTAATGTAGGAGGAGGAGCTATCTGAGAAGATTCCTTCCATACAATCCTCTTTTTTGTTCTTTGATAAGTTACAGATATATGTAATGTATTCCATTCTGAAGAGTTCATTGTATCAGCATAAAAATTTAAGCACTCGCCATAACGTGTGAAAATATTTGAAGCTAAAAGATCTATGAATGTCTTGGTTTCAATTTTGATGCCAAGGATTCTTGCAAAGGTCCCAAATGATGATTGATTTCCATGTGTCATTTTGGTCTATCTTAGAATGACCCGATACTAACCGGCTTGAATACCTGAGCTTGAGCCCCCCCCAACTCTGTTCCACTATGTCCTAATGGTACAACTTTGGATAAAACATAAAAACAACTCCATTATTAAAATAATGTCCTTGCTTCAAGAGGGGGCATGAATGTGCAGAGGAAAAGGATAGTTAAGGAAAATTAACTATCAGACAAGGACTGTGATCACGGGAATGAGGTTGGATTACAAAATGTGAAAAAACACAAGGTCATGGTAAATGCACAGCCATTAGAGCCAAAAAGCTAGATGTGAATGGCAGTTGGACAGTATCAAAGTCTTCGCTTATTGGACTCCACTAGCTTATTTGCAAAAATTAAAAATGTTATCTTGCTTATAAGGATAGACTAAGTATATGTACAGTGCTTAGAATATTAAATGACATGTACTGAGTGGTTGAGTTCATTTTCATTTAGCACTTTCTATTACAAATTGCAATTTTTATCTCTTCCAATTCCCTTCCCAAAACAATACATGTGAAAAATTTAGTGAAGAATTTGCCACATAGTAAACTTTCAAGGAATGTAAGTGGGACCTTGTACTCTTATACATTTATTATCCTAGGAATTCTTAAAGTTAACATTTTATCTTGTTGTATAAATTTACCTCATGTTTGTGCCAAAATATTAATTTCCAAGGGGAAAATAATTTTTTCTTTGCCTATTTTAGTATGAAATAGGAATGTTCAACATGTGCTAAAGCAGTATTATCTTGTCTTGTGATTTATCAAACTTCTTGCAAACCTATGTTGTTGCAGTTTCTTGGAAATTTGATATCATATCATTCTAAAAAACTCTGCATTTGGATATTGTAGGAGTGAGTGTGCGTGTGTTTGTGTGTGAAAGAGAGCGATAGAGACAGAGACAGAGTCAGAGAAAGAGACAGCGAAGAAGAACCACTTCAAACACATTTTGGAAACCACGAATGCCCCAGATGTACAGGCTGCAAGAAGCTGGGAGCCATGAAAGCCAACAGTCTATGTAACAAAGCCCTATCAAACAAGACAGACACTGGAGAACATTCTAGTCCCAAAGCAAGCAGGCAGCAAAACCCTAGAAGAACTGATTTTTCATTTGAATCAGCTGTCCAGCAAAGATCAGTTCTTGAGTTTCAAGCAATCAGACAAGAAGGGCTTCTCTTATTTAGAGTTTTTGTAGTACTTAACAAATTTTTAGTTGACCATATGAAGAGTTCCCACATAGGAAAGGAAAATATCCTTACTCAGTCTAAACTTCATAGAGTAACCTCATTCAGAAAGAAAAAAAGGTACGTAAAAAGGGGGCACATTGCTTAGTATCGAATCCTAATGGACGTCCCTGATGATCAAAAATTACATTAGTGGTAATGTCTAGTAAGGACTTTCACAATATGGACATAACCTAGACTATAGAATTTGAGCTAATCTCGTAAGTAAAACATTACTGTTTATAATGGAAACAAACTCAGTGAGCCATGTACTCCTCTTATGACCTGAGCATATGACCTTAATTCTTCGCTTGTACTCATCAGTGTTCTCCACCAAAGTTAGGGTACATACGCTTTACAAATCAAAGCANAAAAAAAAAGTAAAATATTTAAATAAAACATTTAAAATGTGAAAAAAAAAATTCTGGAAGGCAACCAGTGTTCACTAAAAAGAACTTGGTAATTGTTGGTTGGGTATCTGTTTTGGTTTTGTTGTGTTTGCTAGATAAAATTTTATTCAGAATCATCTGAGGTTCAATGACCTTCTGAAGAGTGAGTTAAGAGAGGACTGACTGATCAAGGAACTGTGGTCCTGATACCAATGTTTCTCAGTGACTTCATCAGTCCCTGGAAGGAGATACAGTCCAGACATGTCAAGGAAGCAGCAGTTTGGTTGGCCAATCATGAATCTGCTTCTTGGGTATGCAATATGAGAAGCTGCATGCTAGAGGTGAAGCAGAAGAAGCAATATGCTCCTTCATTCAACAATGTCAGAAGCACATGAACAGAGTGTGATATGAACATGTATAGATCACTAATGTGCTGCTGAGTAGATAGAGCTGAGTGGATACCACCCAGAAAGAACAAGAGTGAATAAATGATCAGACCCAAGTAGGTGAGTGTCCTACTAGAAACCCAACCAGATCAAGGAAGGTTGAGAACAACAGAATCCAACAATAACAACAACAACAACAACAAAAATGATCAAGGAAAATGGCCCAAACTTCCTTCTCAGCTGAGCAGCATGGATCAGTTTAGTCAAATTTTTGTGACACATATAGTATCCAGAGCAACTAGTGAAGAAAAAAACTCAGGAGGAGCTGCATCAGGAGAGCTTGGGCAGGAGGAAAGGAAACTCAGAAATAGATTTATGCTAAATAGTGGTCAGGTCATAAGTGAACTCTGGAAAGACTCAGAAAAAAATGCAAGACATGTATGGCAGAGTGCAGGAACTCAGGTGGGGTGGGGGGCATGGAAAGGGAAGAGACTCTAAATTCAAATGAGAAATGCTGTATGATGTATGGAAAAAGTTTAATAACAATAAAAATAAATTTTAAAAATCATTGAGAAATTAAAAAAAAAATAAGTGCAAGAAGAAACAGAAAACCACATTGAAAATCAATGGATTAAGGATACCAGATGTGCAGATATTTTTCCTACATAGATTGGAATTTCCTTTTTAAAAATATTTTTTATAATTCTAAACAAAATATTTGCAAATCGCATACAGACCACATCCAGAAGATCATCCATCAGGACCAAGTTGGATTCATACCAGAGATGCAGGGATGGTTCAACATACGAAAATCAATAAATATCATCAAACATATAAATGGACTGAAAGACAAAAAACACATGATCATCTCAATTGACATAGAAAAAGCCTTTGACAAAATCCAACATCCCTTCATGCTTAAAGTCCTAGAGAGAATTGGATTGGAGGGATCATTCCTCAATGTAATCAAAGCAATATACAGGAAACCCACAGCCAATATCATCCTAAATGGGGAAATGACAGAAGCATTCCCTTTAAAGGTAGGAACTCGGCAAGGCTGCCCCGTCACCACTCCTCTTCAATGTAGTGCTTGCTAGGGCAATAAGACAAGAAAAGGAAATTAAAAGAGTACTAATTGGAAAAGAGGAAGTCAAGCTATACCTTTTTGCTGATGATATGACTGTTTACTTAAGGGATGCTAAAAACTCCACCAGAAAACTCCTAGAAACGATTAAGAGCTTCAGTAAAGTGATACAAAATTAACCTAGAAAAATCAGTAGCATTTCTTTACATCAACAACAAGCAACTGAAGAAGGAATTCAAGGAGACCTTCCCACTCACAATAGCCTCAAAAACAATAAAATACCTAGGAACAAACCTAACCAAAGACACCAAAGATCTCCACAACAAAAATTTTAAACCCCTGAAGAAGGAAATTGAAGAAAACATTAGAAGATGGAAAAACCTCCCATGCTCTTGGATTTGGAAAATTAATATAGTAAAAATAACCATTCTACCCAAACTCTTTTATAGATTTAGTGCAATCCCAATTAAAATCCCCAAGAGTTTCTTCACAGGCTTAGAGAAAAAAGTCCTTAATTTCATTTGGAAAAGAAAAGACCCTGAATAGCCAAAACGACCCTGAGTGAAAAGAGCAATACAGTGGGAATCTCTATTCCAGACTTCAAACTATACTGCAGGATTATAAGTCAAAAAAACAGCCTGATACTGGCACAAAAACAGACCTGTAGAACAAAACTGAAGATCCAAACTTGAGCACATACAATTTCAGCCATCTCATATTTGACAAGGGGGCCAAGAACACACAATGGAGGAAAGATAGCATCTTCAGCAAGCGGTTTTAGCAAAACTGGATCACCACTTGTAGAAGAATGAAATTAAACCCCTACCTCTCACCCTGTACAAAAGTCAACTCCAGATGGATTAAAAGCATCAGTGTGAAACCCCAAACTCTGAAGGCAATAGAAGAAAATGTTGGCAGCAGACTACAAGACATAGGCATAGGAAAAGACTTCCTAAATCAGACAGCACCTGCACAAGAATTAAGGTGGACAATTGACAAATGGGACCTCATTAAACTCAAAAGCTTCTGTACATCAAAAGAAACAATCAAGGAAGTGAAGAGAAAACCCACACAGTGGGAGGAAACCTTCACTGCAGAAACATCTGACAAGGCATTGATTTCCAAAATATATAAACTACTCAAAAAACAAAGAAGAAAGAAAACAAATGACCCACTCAAAAGATGAAGCAAAGAGCTGAACAGACTTCACAAGTGAGGAATTAGAGATGGCTGAGAAACACCTTAAAAAGTATTCAGCATCCTAATAATCAAGGAAATGCAAATTAATACCACTTTAAAGATATCATCTTACTCCAATAAAACTGCCTAGGATCAAGAATACAAATGATACCAAGTGCTGGAGAGGTTGTGGGGAAAGGGGAACACTCATCCACTGCTGGTACAGACACTATGGAAAGCAGTGTGAACACTTGGAAAACTTGGAATGAACTTGCCACCTGACCCAGCCATACCACTCCTGGGTATGTACCCACAAACCTCACCTTACTGCAGAGATACATGCACATCCATGTTTATTGCAGCTCTCTTCACAGTAGCAAGGAGCTGGAACCAACCCAAGTGCCCCTCAACTGACTAGTGGATAGAGAAAAATGTGGTACATCTATACAATGGAGTTCTATGCAGTGGTAAAGAAAGATGACATCATGAACTTTGGAGGTAAATGGGTGGAGCTAGAAGATATCATGCTGAGTGAAGTAACACAGTCCCAGAAAAACAAAGGATGAATGGTATCCTTCATCTGTGGATGCTAGCAACAATTACCTAATTGTATGGCAAACTGAGCAATTCCAATGTGATCTGAAAACAACTGTGCTCTTATATTGTAGAATCTCTTTAAAAATAAAGAAAAAAAATTTTTTATTTTATGCATATGAGCATATATAGCCTGAATGTATGTAATTGCACCTATATCACACAGTACCCCTGGAGGTCGGAAGAGGGCATCAGATCCCCCTGGAACTGGAATTACAAATGGTTGTTAGCTGCCATATGGGTGCTGGGATCCAAACCCAGGTTCTCAGGAAGAGCAGCCAGTGCTCTTAACCACTGAGCCATCTCCCCAGCCCCAGATTGAAATTTTGTAAGTTCATGAAAATTTGAGACAAAAGCAAGGTTTATATTTTCATATATTTGAGGGTGAATTGTATATATTTCTTCATTAATTACCCAAGTATGGATACTGCATCCGAACAAGCTCCTTCCCTCCTTCCTTTTCTCCTTCCCTCTCTTTCAATTACAGGGGCTATTTTCCTGCATATTTTAATTTCATTTACATTGTAAGGCAACTTTTTCTTTAATATTTTTTTTATTTTTTATTTATTATTTTTTATGTGTATGAGTGTACTGTCTGCATGTAGGTTGATGCACCTCTGTCATGCAATGCTGTGGAGGTCAGAAGAGGGTGTCGGATTCCCCTGGAACTGGAGTTAAGGATGGTTCTTAGCCGCTATGTGGGGGCTGGGAATCAAACCCCGTGCCTCTGCAAGAGCTGTAAGTGCTCTTAACTGCTGAGCCATCTCTCCACTCCCATAAGACAACTTTCTATTTTGTAAATATCTTGCACTTTCCAAGAAAATGTGATGTGTACTTTTTAGCTTATATATTGAATCACATTTTTATTTCTTCTTTGAGACTTCTATACATTTTGATCAATTCAGACTCCACCCCCACTTTAACACCCCATCCCTATTTCATGTCCTCAATGATTATTTTATTTATTTATTTATTTATTTATTTATTTATTTATTTATTTGTCTTTTTGAGACAGGGTCTTCCTGTAGCCTCAGCTGGCCTAGAACTTACTATGTAGACCAAGCTGGCTTTGAACTTGCAGAGATCAGACTGCCTCTGCCTCCTGAGTGCTGGTACTAAAGGCTTATACCACCATACCCAGGTCTCTTACTATTTTTAAAGCCTCTTGAGCCTAACTTGTGCCTTAGCTTATAATTTTATTTACCCTCCAAATGTCGGGTGTGGTGTCTTTGAGTCGCGCGTGACCACCTTCCACACGCTGTCCTTCCTTTCTTGGGTCAGCTCCAGGACTTGCCTCCTGCCTGCAGGCCGGCAGTCTCTGGGCTCTGCTTCCACAAGAAGCGGGGAGAGAATACCGCTGGAGAACACTCGTAGGAAAAATAAGCAGACTTACACACGTGTGGAGAATTGGGGAGGATAGGAACTCCGTTTATTTACTGTTAGTGAAATCTATATATTCAAAGACTACTGTGCTTTGGGCAAGGAAGTGGGGAGCATGCGGAAGGGAGGGGTGAGCCAACTTAATTCTATTCAGGGGGCTGCAGAACTATGGTTTGTGCAATGGGTAACTAGAGGTGTGACATTCTGCTCAATGCCTCAAGGGAACGGGCCTGGAACTTTGCAGAGTTAGGGCGAAGCAAGAATCATTGTAATATCCCGAATCTTCCAGCTACAGATAACTCTGGAAGCCCACAGAGATAGCAGATAACTGGAGACCTCCCAGGACAGGTCTTACAATTTCTCGATTCAAGCCACACACAAAGTTCCATTCCCACATCCACATACTTCCTCAGTAATATATAATAGATGAGATGTCAAGTTATGTGTGATTTGTTGTGGTAATAGAAGAGCGATGATTTTATCTTCCTATTAGCTGGAGTACAGCAGGCAACACAGCCCAACACTGTTGCCAGCTGCTTGAGGGATTCCCTTTTCCTTTAGGGACCTCCTCTCTGAAGGACCTCCACTGGAAGCCAGAATTCACAGAAAAGAATTTCAGGATGTGCCATTATAAAGCATAGTGAAAGTCTATTATAAAGAGATTTTTAACAGATTTAAGCTCAGGATTTCATAGAAAAAAAGGCACTTGGGATAAAATAAGACATCCATGGGTGTGCCCTTCTCAAAGGAGAAGTAGCGCTCTATTGTCCTTGTGGATGATTTTGCTAGGCTCTGAAAAATATTGTTAAGGAGTCTAAATGAGATCCTTGGGCGGTTCTCCAAGTGTACTGAGCAGGATTGCAGCTGATAATGCATAGCCATAGATCATAAGAGTTGGCTGGGGAAACTGGGATGTTTTCAGTGCAAGCAAATGTTACTAGCCTTGTTAGTGAGATTTCTGGAAAACATCTGGGAAAGAGTGAGGACACAGTCAAGGTCATATGCGCTCAAGCCTTCAACCTGGCTCCTTGGTATTCTAACATTTTTATTTGGAATCTCTCCATGAGTTCTGATGTGAAGTTGGGACATGGAAGAGACTGGGTTTGATTGGGAACCATTGTATGAGTTGTACAAATTCTCAATAAAAAAATAAAAATATTGTTTCTGGGCTGGCAACCTTCATAGCAAATATTAATTGTTCTGGAATTCTTGATTCTTTGCTCATGAGAAGCTTCTTCTAGACTTTGGAGTGAAGGACTCCTTTCCCTTTCCATATCTTGATAATTTTGCCTTTCTATCCTGCCTCATTTACGTGTAGTTAAATTTTATTTTACATATGCCAATAAATAGAACATAAATACCATGTAGGAAGAGAACTGCCTCTGTTATCTGTCTCTTGTGAAACTGTCTCTTACACTTAACAAATACTGGTTAAATAAATGCATTTCATTGACTAAAATATTCTAGTTTCATTTTTTTCTCTTATTTCAGCACTTGCCTGTGTGTGTGTGTGTGGGGGGGGTGTTATGGAATGGCCTGGAAGGACAGAAAAGGGCCAGGGGTCAGGGATGTTGTCTAATCTACAGGGCACAGAGTTCCAACTGTTTGATAAGATTCTTATCCAAGGTTACCTTAGTCTTGCACTTTGCAGGAAATAGATTAACTCCAGGTGCCCCAAAAGAAGCAACAGGGAGCTGTAGCTTGTTGGTGGTTATCGCATAGCAGTGGAAAATCATGGGGTATTTAATGTGTAAACACCCAGGGTTGCACAAGGGTTCTTACTGCAGCCTAGCTTTCCTCATGCAGGTGAGTAGTGTTTATGTCTCAGGATTCAGCTTCTGCATTTTTGTGAGAACATTATAAGTTTCTGGGAACTCAAAAACCACTACTAAGGTACTGAAGCCCAAGACAATATACAGAATTAGGAATGTGATATCTCTAACCCTTTAAACACACAGTATTTGGTCTCAGGGTGGGAGGAGTCACTATTCAGGGATCAGCAGTCAACAATGACCTTTAGTCAGAAGAGTAAGCAACACTTTTGAGGAAGGAATGGAAAAAGCCCAACTTCTCTCTTTCCTCAAGTAGGATGGGTAGAGAGGTATCAAAATGTGAAGCTTGGGAAATAAGGATTTAAGGTGCTCTGGAGGTACCCTTGCTGCTCTTAGGCCACATCCTTCCTCTTCCCTTTCTTCTTTTTCTGTTCTGACTCTATATCCTTCTGATTCACCCTCCCAGCTTTTCTGCAGTGCTAATGATTGAACACTGATCGTGCAAATGCCCTTTGTGCTCTGTCAGAGCCACATCCCTGGCTTCCATCTCTTTTCTCTCCTCCAAGTCTCTCCTTTTCCCTACATACCTGGTATGATTTTTTTTTTCTTTCCATTTTTTCCCCCCATGATGCAAAAGAGCTCTAGCCCTGAGTTACATTTTCAGCCCCGTGATTTTTATATGTATGATAAAAATTGTGTGCCTAGTAGTTTATGATATAGGAAAATAAAGTCTAATGTATAACTAAGAATAATCTAGGAAAATGTGCAGGGTTTTTTGCTGTTGACAGAACCATTAAACTGAGAATTTATTTTTTTCTGCTACAGTGATATAGTCTAAGAATATATTTAATTTAACCTTGAGTTAAAAAACTATAGTGTTTTTTTTAATTTTTTTTATTTTTGGTCTTTTTGAGACAGTGTCCCTGTAGCCCCAGCTGTCCTGGAACTCACCTTGTAGACCAGGCTGGCCTTGAACTCACAAAGATCTGCCTGACTTTGCCTCCCAAGTGCTAGGATTAAAGGCATGCACCACCATGCCTGGCAAAAAAAACTACAGTGTTTTAAAGTACATCCATGAAATATACAGAACCCATAAGCAAACTACGTTCATTTTATTGTTCTTATAAAGAAAAAAATCATGGCATTAATTTATTATTTTTCTTCTAATTAACTAGAGAACAACATATTATATAGAAATAAAGAACTTGTTTTTCTTTTTTATTTTTGGAGATGATGCTGATTTAAATGATTTGAGATGCATACAAATTCAGGTTGCTACCCCCTTTTTCATTAAAGTACTATATTTCTTTGAGAAAATATTAAGTGGCTAGCATCAATGCAAACTGCTTGCGATGTGTGGTTGATGATTAACTTTCTGCTGTTGTTTACATTGATTCTTCCAGTGGATTCTGAAGAAACTACACAGAGGGGATGGTTTTAGGCTTTTTGCAATGAACAAGTCTCATTTAGGCCACCTCAATATATTTTAGGGCTAAAGAATAAATGAATGGTGTCTAAGCTCAGAGAAGGACTACGGGAATGAGGAGCCAGGGCAGCTCTTCTGAGCAGCTCTGTTCTGGGCCCTGTAGGGACAGAGCTGACTGCAACAGCTGCTCCTTACGTATTGTTTTTCCTACTGTTCCCAGGAATCTTGAAAGCATGTTTCCCTCTCTGACTCAGCTTCTGTTCACTTCCAGTTATAGCCTTTATGAATTCTGCTCACTTCTGGTTAATAAATAGCCTTTATGAATTCTATCCCCTGCTAATATTTTTAAAGCATTTTCTTCTTGCATGTTCTTCCCCTCCTTTTCTAGCAATAAGAAAATTGATTGAGAATTTAGAGCTTTTTCTTGGTTCAGGGGACTCAGTGTTGTTTTGTTGTTTAGGTAGAACTTTCGTATATAATCTACTCCCACCTCAGATGTTCACATGCTCACATGCTCAGAGCAACATATACTTCTAGCAGAATGAGGGAGATGCCCATGGCTGAGATTCGTAGAAGTGGCAGGCTTTATCAAGGCATGAAATTGGCCAGTGTGTGAGTGTTTGTCTGTGTGTGTGTGTGTGTGTGTGTGTGTGTGTGTGTGTGTGTGTATGTGTGTGTAGCAACAAGGTACTTTGGCTTACCACTGTAGCATGTTCACAGTATGCTTGAGTGATGCAATCAGTGAATGAGATATAACTAGTAAATAAATCTTTTCACTTAGTTTTTCAGGAACTATATATAACTTTCTTCTTTCCTCATTTTATTCATATGGTTTTCCTTTTTTATATAATTTTTATTTGTGTGAGTGTAAGGCCTGCATGTGGGGTAGGCGCATGTGAGTCATGCAATGTACGTGGAATTCAGAAGAGGGCATTGGATCCCCTGGAACTGGAGTTACAGATGGTTGTTAGGTGCCACGTGCATGCTGGGAATCAAACCTGGGTCCTCTGCAAGAGCAGCCAGTTCTCTTAACTATGGAGCCAACTCTGCAGCCCCTCATTAACATAGTTTTCTTCCCAGTTAATTTTCATTCTTTTTTTTTTTTTTTTTTTTTTTTTGAGACAGGGTCTCCCTATAGCCTCAGCTACCTTAGATCTCACTCTGTAGACCAGGATGGCCTGGCCTTGAACTCACAAAGATCCGCCTGCCTCTGCCTCCCAAGTGCTAGAATTAAAGCGTGCCCCACCACACCCAGCTCTAATTCATTTCTTTATAACTTGTTTCAATCCTTATCTGGGTGTAAAATTCATAAACAACTTCTATAGGAAGTGAAGCTCTCAAATGTTGACAGCTTTAAATCCACAAAGTTATTTTGCTTTTAAAAAGTAATAAAGACCACATCTCAATTTTGGTTCTACTTTGAGCACATTACTTCTTGATATGCTCCCCAGCCATCACTCAGAGATTATGCAGGTAGTGTTGGTTAAAAGCAGAGTCAGAGTTTTGAAAATGTGAAAATGTCTTTCAAATGTTTATATAATTCTCTGTGTTTTATTTATATTTGTTTGCTAGTAAAGTAGACATGTTGACCTGTTGATAAGATGTTACCCCTTTGTTTGTCACTCTTGTCTTTCTTCATCCCAGTCCTTTCCAAATGTCTATGGAGTGTTTAGTATTTACCAGACACAAAGAAAGTGACAAAATTCCCATTTTAATTCAGTAATACAGAAAGCCAGTGATTATAACTCTTACAGTAGTAGATCTGGCAAGGTGCAAATCATTTGAACACCACAGTTTACTTGATTAGGAAGCAATTTTATTCATCTGAACAAATATCTGCTATGTTCTTTCAAGCTTCACACTGTGCATGTTTTCTATTATAGCAGAAATTCTTGACAGGTATTAATAGAAAAAAGGAGAAAATTCATCACTATTACATGTGACAAGGAAAAAGCTTAGATTAACATTCTTAAAAAACATTATGTACAATGGCTAAGAGTATTTGTTTTTCTGCACTATCAATAAAGCTTAAAGTTTAACAAAAATGCAAAATAAAATGATAAATGGTACAATGGAGTTTAGCATGCAGACTATGCCATTGTCCTCCAGTTGTAAAAGGAAAGGAAAGTACTTGGGTCTGCTGTTGGTGTAGATTGTCACATTGATGAATGAAGGAGAGTTAAACTCTACATACAAAGAAGGATTATTTAGAAAGTAAAATATCATTATACCTATGAAAACATTTTGAAAAATGAAAAGACCCTTACCAATCCATCTCCATCTGGTTAAACTAATTTGTACAGAGTACTACTTCCAAAATTAAAGAATTGAGTTAGGTGTAAGGTCTTCATAGGCCAGCATCATTTTAACATTGATAATAACCACTTTTCATAATTTGTTCATAATAGATTATGAGCTAGATTTCTTCATCTATATTTCCAGTCTACAGTACAATGCTAGGCACTTAGGGTATTTGATAAATGTTCATTGCTTGACTAAAACTGGGAAGGAGATGAGGAAAGAGCCATCATTACCCTACCATAGTCTTATTATGGTAAACTGCTAAAGTGGCTTTCAGTTACATTTCATAGAAAGTAGTCACACCAGAAAGGTGGCAGAGTCATTGATTCCTTTCTGCTTCTTCCAACTGTGACATGGATAGACTGCCTTCTTTTTCTTTCTTTCTTTTTTTTTTTTTTTGCTGTAAATGGTTACAACAAATATAAATAAAAATGTGCTCATAGCAGTATTGCCTTTATTAGCTATATTAAGTGAGGTCTTCACGTCAGCAAGAGAATATTGTGCTGACTTGAATTTAAGTGCTTTCATGCTTAACGAAGTGCTGAAGACTGGGTTGCTGGGTTTCATCTGATAATGAGTTCTACAGGGGAGTCACTTCCTGTGGCTAATGATGGTATTCTCCCTGTAACTAAGAGATTCAGAGAATTAGCAAGTCTGCTTTTGATCATTTGCTTCTTTTAACTACTCACAGTTTGGAAATTAGACATACTTGTTACTACATGAGCTCCTATTTTCCATGGTTTGGTGTTGAAATGTCTTTGTAAACATTTACATGCAAGTGCAGCCTTGCCTGTTACTTGTTGGAAAGGGGAAATTGTTTATACATTTTACCTTTGCAACACAAATTGTAACTTTTCTTGGAATGCATCTTTTAGTGGTGAGTTACATGATCTCAAATTAGTATTGTACTTGATAACTTTGAAAGAACTTTTATATATGAAATCATTTGAACAATACCCCCAGGAAAAGCAGGTTGGGAATTCTTAGTGTTGTGTGGCAGTGCTCTCTAGGTGATTTTGACCAAGCTTCTGTATAATGTATTTGAATTCCAAGTGAAATTTAGCAGTATTCTTATCTTGACATTGCTGTATCTTTTATTCCTCTGATAGATACATGACAAAGAAGAGATCTGCTCTACCTAAAGTCCATCTTTGGGTGTTGGGTTATTAACTTAAAATAAAATTAGTACAATTTTCTTTCTTATCTCTATGTGTCATAAAATAACAGAAAAAAATGATATTTTTAAAGCTTTGTTAAAATAGAAGAAACTGATAAAGAAAATGTGTGAAGAGGCTGAACAGAGGTTGGGTAAATAAAATGCTTGTTCTTTATAAGTATTTCATATATGAATTTTAGCAAATGACCAAAATATGCATTTGTAATCCATGGTCTGCTTCTTTTTGCTTGTATTTTATTGAATTTGGATTGAATTGAAATGGAGAAAGGAGAAAAAAAGGTGTAAGGGATCCCCTTTAATCCCAGGACGATCCATGTGGAAAAAACCCAGAAGAAAGCACACCACGTGGATGCATGTTAAGGTCCAAATACAGAGAGAGTTTTTATTCCAAAATGTCTGGTTATATCGCCAGCATGACTGGACTCCCAGGGCCAAATCCTAAACCTTTTAGTCACTACACCCCACCCCATGGGTGTGGCCAGGGAGGTCCCATTGGTTTAGAATGCTACCCATCTTAAATAAAATTTCCCACATCTTGCCCTTTAAATTTTTTTTTTAATTTTTCTGAGAGGCAGAGGAGCCCATGGGTGAGGCTAACAACACAAAGCAACCTGAGTTTTGAAAAGCCAGGTGCTCAAGCCTGTTTTGAGTGCCAGGCAGTGGGGGGCAGGTCAGACCTGAAACTTTATTTTCACGCTAAAGCCAATTAATATCCAAAGAACCCAACAATGAAGTGAACCAATTGTTAAGCATAAGCAATGAATGTAAGTAACATTCATGTAAAACCAATTAGCAAGTATCTATGTCCAAATTTTGAACAATCCCCAAGGTTCCCATAGTCCAATTGGAGAAGTTTGTATGCACAAGCATGTTGATCAAATAAGAGTCCAGTCTATATTGCTGTAGTCTCACAATTCACCCCAATCTCCACAGCCCTTCCTTATATTCTATCATACCTCCTCTTCCTCAGGTTGTTCCCTAGGCTTTTGGAAAGGGGCGCAAGTGGCTGAGAAGTAGAACAGTCTACTTTTTCTGGAGATGTCATTTTGCACTCGAGTCTGTTCAGGTCATTTCCCTTCATGGATTGACAGCTTATCCAGGGGTACCTTTTTAATCCTACTAACAAGGCACAAGCAATTAGATGTATAGGCATTTAAGAGTACTAATTGTTATGGCAAGCTAAGCTGTGAGCATAGACACAGATGTTTGGATGGTATGCTAATCCATGAACTTTGGCTTTTTGTAAAAGATGATAAGTTCTTACTGTGGCTTATAACATCTCCTAACTGCTAGAGGATGTAAGCTTGTGGCATCAGCTATGAATTATTCCTCCAAGGAGAGAGCTAATAGCCAATTAGATTTGGGATATATGGGCATATGGTTGCCACTGCTGCACAGTATTTCCAGGCAGGTGAGGTGTAGCTGGTGCTGAAGGAGGAGTCTTGCTTGACT
>VZQC01011925.1:1975974-2007844 GCA_009823505.1 Rhizomys pruinosus | reverse complement strand
ATTTATTTCTGTATGTGTATGAATGTACTGTCTGCATGCAAGTTTGTGCACCCGTGTCGTGCAACGCCGCGGAGGTCAGAAGAGGGTATCGGATTCCCCTGGAACTGGAGTTCTCCTGGAATTGGAGTTTCAGACGGTTCTTAGCCGCCATGTGGGTGCTGGGGATCGAACCGGCGTCCTCTGTAAGAGCGGTCGGCGCTCTTAACCGCTAGGCTATCTCTCCAGCCCCCAAATGTACCATTTTCAACTGCAAACCTTACAAAGTAGATTTTAATGACTATCTTCTCCAAGCTCTTGGCCTTCTCCAGGCCTGGCATGAAACCTGCTTTAAAGATTTTTTAATTTCCAGCTCTTAATAAAATTTTCTTTTACAGTTCTTCTGCCCATTAGTTAATTAACAACTGACTAGATTATTCCTCTTGAGAAATTTTTACCATCATTACCATCTTGATTTTGTTTGTTTGCTTTAGTGGGAGTTTCTAGGAAGCTTCCTTTGTCATGAGCAGGTACAGTGTGGTCTTGCTAAGGGAAGGGGAACACAGTGCCCACTTTGTGGACACTGTGGGGAACTGACCCCTCGGCAGAGAGGTCAGTTGGTTACTTCTGTAACCCAACCAGAGAGGTACTTCCTACTCAGGTCTGAAGCCTGGGACAACGAGACACGTTTCCCACTCTTGGCCATGACTTTCCACTTGCCCAGAGCCAGGACAGGAATTTCACTTACAACACCAGCTACCCAGGTTGGTGTTCCACAAAGGGAACCTTTTTCCAACCAACTGGCCACCCAAATAAAATGCAGGCCTGAACACCAGCTACCCAGATTGGAACCCTTTTACCAACCCACTGGCCATCTGAATGAAATGCAGGCTTGTCTTAGCCTGTATGCATGGAATAATTAAAAAAATGGCAGCCAAGAATTCTGCAATGATGGTATTGGGAATTCACAATTTTTTTTTAATTTTGTATTTTTATATTTTTTATTCCCAAAGACCCAAAAACTTATTAACACTTTAATACAATGAAAACCTGGTTGCATCTTTGTTTCAGATGTTGAAAGGGAGTAACCAGTAGGGGGCAGTGTAGATCCATTAAGATGTTCAATGAAATTTAAAATTTTTAATAGATAACCCATAACCTTTGTTGAAATTGAATTATGTTTTGGCTGTTTAATATAAATTTGCATCTTGAGAAGGAAGGGCCACGTTCCAACTGAGAGGCAATGTTTTTACTGATATCATGGCTGTTAACATTAAAATATACTTAGAACACAAGTACACACATCCATACACACGTGTGCATGCACATATACATACATACATATACACACATACATACATAATAAAGAAAGGTATGTTAGGTTGACCTGCAAGAGAGGAAAGCCACATTGTTTGATGTTCAATGAGAAACATGAAATTTTTATAATTTGTTATAGGGTTATATTTACATAATTAGAATAAATGTCCTAGCAACACACAAAACAGCTGAGATCCATATGCCACCTCTTAGGCCCATTCCCAAAACTTGCCTTCAATGAATTATCCCTAAAGTCTACTCCTATTCTTTCCCTAATCTGTCCCTCCTGGTTAACTGTTCCTAGGCTGTCCCACTGCTAAGCCTAACTGTCCCTATGCTATTTACAAATCTAAAGATTGAGGAGGGTGCCCAAAAGTAGACAGGACAAAGTTGTTTGTAGTCTTGGACTGATTTATCTTGTCTTATTATTAAGGACTTTGGAAGAATAATTATCCATAACCAGAACAACAATCACAATAATAACCATTATTATGTATTATCAATTATCAATAAGTATTATTGACCATTATTAGTCACAATAATCATTAATAATTATTATGAATAATAATTGTCAATAATAATAGCCAACAACAATGAACAATTTATCATTAAACTGAATGTTATGCATAATATAAACCCAATTAAAAATTGTTAACACTAAGGGGTATAAAACAAACATTTTTTAATGAGTTGAATCTATCTTTGTTTATAGTCAGCTCCAAATTAGATTTAAACCTGTAGGATTATAATGAATTAAAAGCAGGAACTTGCATTCACTCACACATACACGCAGTTTGAAGATGGGCTTAAAGAAACACAAAACAGATTTTTTTCAAAAAAATTTTCCATTTAAATTGAACCAAAATATTAATTCATGTTGTTAAAGAGGCTTCTACTAATGGTCCTTTAAAAAAAGACAATTTATTGGAGCAAGTTTCTTTTGTTAGAACTCCAGGGCCTGTAAACTCTCCTAGAAATCCATCTATTTTGTCACTAAAATGTTGAAATCAAAAGACTGTTACTCTAAGTCAAAATTTAAAGAGCGTGATTTAAATATCACATGCTTAGTCCAGTGGCTGGTATGCGCACAGCAGGCTCGTGGTGCAAGAGCCCAAACCAAGTGTGATCAGGAATTCTGTGGAAAAAAATCTTTGAGATGAAACACATTTAAAAAGATCAAGATAAAATTAAATCAACCAATTAATTTTAATTGTGCACATATATTTACTTAAAGATATCTAGGGTACCCAGGGGTTTAGTAAAAATATTATTTTAAGTTAAGCATGCTGAAATGGATTTGAATTATTGAAGTGATATGGCTAGCTGAATCCCAATTTTGGATCTATAAATAGCTGGCAGGTTTAAGTAGGAAGAGTTAGATTTAGAGAAAACCCACAAAAAGACAAGAGAGCAATAAAAGAAAAAATTTAAGAAAAAGGTATTAAATGTCCAAAGTTTAAAATTATCTGGAAAAAACTGCTCTTGGTAGGGTGATTCCAATGAAAGGCCTTAATTTGCATCAGAAAGAAGTGGACTCTGGCCTTGGCCAAGCCTGAGAGCTACCTGGAGAAAATTTACATATGAACAAGTCAAAGCTGGAATTGAACCTGAAGAACTGGTTCTTCACAATAGGGGATGAAGTCTTTCTTTGAGGGGGGGGGGATTAAAACCAGAAAGTTTTTTCAGACCTGTAGAATTAGAGAAATGGTTCTAAGGCCAAGCATGGCTACTAAGCCTTGATATTAAGCTCAGCCTTGAAGTCACTGACTTTTTGTAGCTTGCAGGAGTGACCAAGCCAGGAGGCACATGTCTGGAGGGAATGGGATGCTCATTCTGAACCAAAGCAGAGCCATGCAGTTTTCCTCCATGTGTGCAAAGCCACGTGTTCCCAGATCATCCTCCCATCCACTGAAACCAGCAGGAGAGAAGGCTCCACCACAAAAAATAGATATCAGGAGAGAGAGAAGAAAGAAGAAAAAGGCAAGATTTAGAAGTATGCATACCTAATTTGTTAAGGTTTCCTCCTGCCCCATGTCCAGGTGCCATTTGTAAGGGGTCCCCTTTAATCCCAGGATGATCCATGGATTTTGTGGAAAACACACACAGGAAAGCACACCACATGGATGCATGTTAAGGTACAAATGCAGAGAGAGTTTTTATTCCAAAATGTCTGGTTATATAGACAGTCTGTTAAAAGTCTCTTAACTGTGGGCTGCTGTAAAATCCAAAACAAGTACTGTCTTATTTCAAAGGAAAGAATCAGGCACTCTCAAACAAAACCTAAGTCCAGCAAAGTAGCTCAAGTCTGGACACCTGGGACTCACTCACAATCTTCTGGGCTCCAAAGTGTTTTGGCAGCTCCCCTTCTCCGACTCCACCATCCCTAGCACACACAGCTCATCTTGCAGACCCAGGCCGACTCCATTCCACACCTGCCGCTGCTCTTGGTGGTCATCCCATGGTCCTGACATCTCCAAAAAGCTGGGGTCACCACTGAAACTGAGGCAGCACCTTCACCAATGATCTCTTCTGACCTCTCCTGATGCAAAGCCTCAGCTTCTCTCTCCATGACCCCTGCAATCCTGGGGTCTTCACTGCAACCGAAGTGCACTTCCACCAATGGTCTTTCCTGACCTCTCACAGTGCCAAGCCCCGGCTGCTCTCTGTGACCCCCTCAAATTTCAACACTGGAACCATATAGGAGACTCTTACACACTACCAAGTCCTGCTTCTGGCCTGAGATGGAGGCTCAGGCCCCTTCTGGATCATAGCTTCTGTGTGCTTACCCTGAAGAAATTCTTCCCAGAAGATTTCACCACAGTGATGCTGGTCTCTTGTTACTTACAGCTGATTTTTCAGCCCCAGCTAACCAGCATCATTGTCCCAGATACAACATAGCTTTCACCTTCAGTTTCTGGTCTCTTGTTACTTACAGCTGATTTCAGCCCAGCTACCAGAACCCACAATGATACAGTCCTGATGAGTTCTGTTTCCCCTTTGAAACTAGAAAACTTGCACAAAGCAGGTCTCCATCTCTATCAAATCCTTTCACAAAACTGCTCCAAGCTCCACAGCAAACAATCTTTAGGCATTCAATAATCTTTTCCCCAGCTCAAAGTTCCAAACTGCGCTCCACAATCCTTCCCAAAGACACCAAGTCAGGTCTGCCACAGCAATAACCCACTCTTTGGCACCAATTTCTCTTCCAATTTGTTCTTCATTGCTGTGAAAAAAACACTCTGACTTCTGATAGCCGTTGGCGCGCAAAACTTGGGCAGAAAAGTTGGTATTGATTCTAGCTTGACCATCTCACCCTGTCACCAGTTCAAGGTGGAAGTTGCTCTGTTTACAGGTTAGCTATAGCAAGGCACGAGAGGACCCAGGCCTGTGATAGGAGCCACGAGAGACTGCTGGAAGCCAGTGGAGCACAGAGCCATTTGAAGCAGCAGGACATGGAGGAATGCTGTCCACTGGCTTGCTCCCTGGCTCATGCCCAGCCTGCCTTCTTATATAATACATAACAACCTGCCCAGGGTGGCACTACTCATTGTGAGCTGGGCCCTCCCACACTGCTCAACAATCAAGACAATACTCCACAGATGTGGCCACAGGTCAATCCAATGGAGCCAATTCCCCAATTGAGGCTCCCTCAACCCAGGTGTGTCAAGTTGACACTAAAGCTATCCAGCACAGAGGGTTTACCTGGAATTACCAGGATGCTATTGCCAGTATTAAATTTATTTATTAATTTTTTGCTGGGGGAAGAGTTATTGATAGCTTGAACGTGCAGTGTGTGTTTATAATAAAGTGAACAACGAGTGAAATGTACACTGATGTGTGAATATCCTTTTAAAACAACATGCTAATATCTGCCTTAGAGGAACATAAAGCTTGAGTGTAAATCAAACACACTCAAAATGTTGGATTGCTAAAGGTAAGGTATGAAAAATAACCAGTTATCATACATACTTGTGATGTTTGCATCTATAAAACTGTTCCATCATTTATAAGGTAATAATTACATGGCTAACAGTACACAAAGGTGTGTACTTTTTAAATAGATATATTGCTATAGGAGGCATTTTAGATTTTTATTGATGTTTATATAATTTAAACTGAGTGATATCAATATATAGTGAATAATAATTTACGAAGAAGGATGAGTAAACCTCCACCTTCCCTCTCAATCTAGCTCTGGGAAACTGGTAGTTTGAATTACAGCTCACTGAAATTTGCCTTTATATTTACTATAAACATAGTGGAGAGTCTCATGATAAAATTATTTCCTTAAGACCAGATATAGTAAATTATTGATTTTTAAAATGGAATCAAGGTTACTGAATGCTTTTTGGCCCAACTTTCCATTAAGGATACAGTTACTGTTTCTTGATTTCATTCATTTGAATGGTTGTATATTATTCTCAGTGAGAGCTTTATTGAATAGGTGTCCTGATTTCATAAATCATGAAGTTTACTACACATTTCTGTGGCTTTTGGTAATAGTATAAAATAATCAAAATTTAAGGATTCAGATGAAAAAAAAAGCATTGAGTATGTATTTTCTTTTATTACATAAAAATTCTTTTGTTATATCAAAACACTAGTAAAGAATATATGCTTATGATTTTTATTTTATAAGATGAAGGAATGAAAGCAAAATAAATATACAAGAAAGAAAAGAGGTAATGAAATAAAGGAATCCAAATATATGAAATTATTTGGAAAAACAATTCTGTTCATAAAAATCTTGGTGCTGAAATATGTAACTGTGGAATTTTACAGATAATCGTATTGTTAAATGGTTCACTAGAGGAAATAGTTAGTTGAAATTAATCCTAATTAAATTTATAAGCAGACAAATAAAATTTTATCCATTAGTCAAATAAAATTGTTTAGCAATTTTGATAAGGTCAAATTCAAAGAATGTAAATGACCTACCAAATACAGCAGGTATGGAGCTATGACTGAAACCTTAAGATAGGAGCTCCAGAAACTGGAATTTACCTGATGCATTCCATTAAGTCTACTAGTTATGTCAATAAAACATTTCATAGTTACCAGAAGTCATGTATTTAAAAATGTTTTTATTTTTTATTTTATGTGGATGAATTTATTGTCTCTGCATGTGTACGTGTGCCCATGTCATATAATGCCCATAGCAGTCAGAAGAAGGTTTCAGATCCCCTGAAATTGGAATTAAGGATGGTTATTAGCCTTCATGTGGGTACTGGGAATTGAATCCAGGCCAGGTCCTCCGTAAGAGTAGCCAGTGTTCTTAACTGCTGAGCTGTCTCCTCAGCCCCAGAAGTCATGTTTTAAACATATATGTTTTCTGTGTAAAATTTGCTATATGATCTCCACAGAAAAAGAAATATTAGAGCCAATGAATGACTCTACTTTCGTATGCTTAAGATTTTAGTATGTATGGTAGTCTACTTAAACTATGGAAACTGTTAAAAATGTTATGAATAATTGTGTTTTAGAGTTTCATTTATTTTTCCCTTACATCGTACAGTTTTAATGTTTTAGAAAGTAAATTTCATTGTTTTCAAAATCATTAAAAGATGATTTCCATTTTCTTACTTTTATTTTATCAAGTTCTTATTTGAAGAAAATTTTTACTGCTGGAGAGACAACAAAACCCAAAAGGGGTGAAAAACACACAAAAAAGTTATTTTATACCCTGTTTTCTTATATCAAACATAAAATGAAAACTTGAGAAAAGCCCCAAAATCTTCATGGTCAAAATTGGGTAAAAAGCTAATATTAAAGAAATAAAAAGTACAAATGTTGAAATTTTTTATATATCTCAATTTTTCATACTGAAGTGATATAAAATTTAAAAATTATTCTTATACAACTTTTGGGAGATTATGGTGAAGTCTGTATACTTCTCCCCTGCTGTGGAAATGTAATTCACCAAATGTTCCAGAAAAAAAATTATTATGCTTTAGATTTTGATCTAGTAATTTTTATTCTCTTCCATCTAACAATTAAAAATTGAATAGTGTGGCATGGTGGTTCATACCTCTAATCTTATCCCTTGGAAGGTGAAGGGCAGGAGGGTTGTGAGTTTTAGTTTAAACACATCTTATTCAATAGTTTAAGATACTTCACAATTCTCAAAATTATATAGATGAGGAGACTATGGTAGGAATTTTATAATTAAGGTTCCCAAGCCAACTTGACAAACATTTTAATTAAAGTTCAACCCTAAATGAAACCTCAACTAAGGCCAGGCTGGGGTGTATGAGATCAGAGCCCTAACCCCCACCAAAACAAAACAAAACAACAAAAAGCAAAACCCAAACAGTTGAATGGTGTTTCTAAATATAACCTTTTAGTTTGTCTTTTTAAAATGTGCATGTATGTGTTTGAGTGTGTGTTAGTATATGTGTGTGTGTGTGTGTGTGTGTTTGTGTGTGTGTGTGTGTGTGTGTGTTGGGGGGATTATATATGAACAGCCACAGGTATCATCCTCAAGTGTGTTTTCCATTGCCTTTTAATGGCCTGGAGCTCACCAGTTAGTGATACTCATGCCTGTCTCCCCAGGGCTGGGGTTGTGGGTGGGGACAACTTAGCCTGGCATTTTTACATGAGTGCTGGGGAGTGAGTTCACATTCTCATACTTTGCATCACGTTGTCGACTCTGCCAGCTCACCAGCTCTATAATCTGTCTTAATATAGATAATATAGATCATATAGATAAATATTTTTTCATAAGTATCTACATCTTCCAATTTTCTACTATTTAAATATTTTGGTTATTTTTATTTTATATGTATTAATGTATTGCCTACATGCATGTGCACTGATGTTGTCCACTGCCCAAAGAGGTCAGAAGAGGGTGTTGGATCCCTGGAACTGGAGTTACAGATTGTTGTTTGCTTCCGTGTGGGTGCTGGGAACTGAATCTGGGCCCTCTGCAAGCACAGAGTCATCTCTCTAGTCCCTACAATTTATATATATGTATATATATATATATATATTATATCTATATTACCTATGTGTAGGTACCACTCTTGAAATATTGAAATATTGTCTGAGGGATACTGCGGTTCTTTTCCCTGATTAGGTTTTAGTTTTTCCTTTTCTAATTCTTATTACATGAAAAATTTCCTTTACCATGGTAAGGATTTTATTATGACATATACCACTTATTAAATAAAACTAACATTTTTAACTAACCTGGGCCAGTTGTCACACTTTTTGATCTAGAGTGTATTGTTTTTAAAAAAAAAAAAACTCTTAATAATTGAGATGTCAGAGTTTGAGGAAAATTAAACTTTAAAAAGATGAAAGACATTATAATAAAGTACTTTGTCTTAAAATATAATACTAAAATTATCCAAGAAAGGGACAGATTTCTAGGAAGCAGTCAGCTTGTTTTGCCCTCTTCCTTTCATGTTTCTTGAGAAAAGTATTGGCTGTGTGATTTGCCTGTGACACTATCTCACTGCCACACTTACGTGTTTTATTGTACTGCCAATAACTTGTTGTTGTGTAAAATCTACATTTTATAGCATGGTGTTGACAAGCCCTCCTGATGTGAGTTCACTTATCACTAACATTTTATGAAAAGCAATCTCCAATGAGTTTTTGCTTTCAAATCATGCATTGTTTGCCTGTTCTTGCTGTTGGTATATTGTTTCTTAAATTTTAATGGGCTCTTCAAGTAGAAACTGTACAGACTCCACCTCTTTTCAGAAGGTTTTTCTGAAACTTGCCAATTTTTCTGCAGCACTTGACCTTGCCATTAATATAAGAGGAGATATAGGCTTATTTTCCTTTCATTAATAAGTAATGCAATTGGGTATTCAGTAGATGTGCAATAAATATTAACTAAATAAACTAAATTGGTTTCTAATGTAATTTCTTTAGAGTGTCAGAGTGCAGTTATGGCTGCCTTAAAGAGAAGCCTGGAATGGGAAGAAATGGTATTTCCAAGGCATATAGGATAGTCTTCCCAAGTCATCATGTCACCTTCATCTAGAGAGATATGTTGAAAACATTGGACAAGATACTGTAAATTACTTACCATTTGGATGGCTTCTGGCAACATGTCAGAGTACTCACTTTGGAAACAATCATGGCTCACTAGGTATGGGCAAGTAGGGGTGGTGAATTGGAGAAGGAAACAGAATGGGGTCTGTTATAGTAAGTAAAATTGTATTTAACTTATAACTTGATGCAGGTGGCAAGGGAAATAAGGTAGACAAATAATGCCAGGTTTCTGATATTATTCAACAATTGGGTGAGACTTTTACTAATACTCAAGTCATGGGAAAATCAAATGAAAGAAGAAAAGAAAAAGAATAAAACCAGGGAAAATGTAAAACATGGATAGAAGGAAATGAAAGTTTATATATTTTGAATGTTAAGGTTCCTTAGATATAAATAAATATATAGGAAAACCTTTCTGTAGCATTTTTCAAATTAAACTAAAATATTAAAGTCATTTTAGGCATAGCGGCATATGCCTGTACTCTCAGCACTTGGGTGGCTAATGGAGGAGGATTATGAATTTCCTACCATTCCGAGTTACATACACAGACTGTTTCACAAACAATGTATGTATTACATTCTTGGACCAAGGCAAAAAAGAGAAAAATGATTTTGAACAGCTGTTATTGTTGTAGGGGGTTTGTAAGTCACAATGACAAGCAGCAATAGTGTTTACCCTGACTGTTGAACTCAGTTTTATAGGTAGAGCATCTACCTATAACATATAGTGTATGTTATACTAACAATAGTGTAGAGCATCTAAATTCATAGACTATGGTAACAACTTGAGGAATCTGGTCAAGTTATTATTCTAATTATGCTTTTCTTAAGTTAGTACTTTTGAGAAGCATGGAAGCTTTAGTAAAGGAGTGGTTGCCTTCGTTTAACTTCTTACATGTCTTCTAATTGCCTGAGAATGTGTGACAAATGGTGGCAGGCAATCTCAAATTGAATATATAATGTTCATACTAAAAATGTAAGAATTATTTGAATTGAAAATCAAGACTTTTTCAATTTTAAAATAAAAATATGCTCAAAAGAGCAGCACATAAACTAGTCTCAGGTTTTGCAAGAATATTCAAAATTCTCTTTCTATCACAAATCCAATCATACCAGGCTTGGGAGAATGGATACAACTCAGAGCCTATGCCTCGATAAGAAGGACAGAAGTAGGTGCACACTCACTAGTAGTTCTGATGTGGGTATTTTTATTCTCTTCTTTATTCTGTCACATCATATAAAATATTCTGCTTTGAAACTTTCTGCAGTAAGTCAAACCTACCTGGAATTAAAACTCAGGAAATGTTAAGTTAAAAGTGACTATTTTTGAGGAAAAGATTTCCTTTCTTATGATCTTTCTGAACAGGATTTATTCCATAGGTTTTTGTTTTTGTTTTTGTTTTTGTCTTTTTGAGACAGGGTCTCACTGTAGCTCCAGCTGTCCTGGAACTCACTATGTAGACCAGGCTGGCCTTGAACTCACAGATGTATCACTGGTGAAGGTTTCCTCCCACTCTGTGGGTTTTCTCTTTACTTCCCTGATTGTTTCTTTCACTATACTGAAGCTTTTGAGTTTAATGAGGTCCCAATTGTCAATTGTCGACTTTATTTCCTGCACAGCTGCTGTCTGATTTAGAAAGTCTTTTCCTACACCTGTGTCTTGTAGGTTGCTTCTAAAATATGTTTAGGAGTTCACATTTTTCCCTTTAATTTTTCTATCACTCTAAAATATGAATACATACCTTCCATCCATATACCACAATTACTAAGTCTGAAAATAAGTGGTAAGTTAATTCTAGAGCCTGTTAAGGGATTCCCATTTTAACTGCACAGTTGCTTTCAGATAAAAAGAAGTATAGGGGCTGGAGAGATGGCCTAGCGGTTAAGAGCGCCGACTGCTCTTACAGAGGACCCGGGTTCGATCCCCAGCACCCACATGGCGGCTGAGAACCGTCTGAAGCTCCAATTCCAGGAGATCTCCAGTTCCAGGGGAATCCGAGACCCTCTTCTGAACTCCACGGCGTTGCATGACACGGGTGCACAGACTTGCATGCAGACAGTACATTCACACACATACAAAAATAAATAAAATTAATTAAAAAAATTAAAAAAAAAAGAAGTATAACATTAATGTTGCTCAGCTTGCTTTTCAACTAGGGATTTGGTGCTGGCATCCACAAGTGAGGGATATGATTAGTCGTTTGTTTTTCTGGGACTGTGTTACTTCACTTAGCATAATGGCTTTGAGTGCCATCCATTTACCTGCAAAGTTCATGATGTCACCTTTCTTTACTGCTGCATAGAATTCCATTGTGTAGATGTACCACGTTTTCTCTATCCACTCACAAATTGAGGGACACGGGTTGCTTCCAGCTCTTTGCTATTGTGAAGAGAGCTGCAATAAACATAGATGTGCATGTATCTCTGGGATAGTGTGGTGGTTTGAATGAGTGTCCCCCACAGGCTTTAAGTATTCAGACATTTTGTCTCCAGTTGGTGGCACTGTTGGTGGAGGTCTTAGAAGGTGTGGCCATGCTGGAGGAACTATGTCACTGGGGGCAGGCTTAGTGAGTTTAACAAGCCTTGTGGTCTCCAGTCGCACTCTTGGCTTCCTGTGCTCATTTGCGAGATGTGACCCTCGGCATGCTGCTCCAGCTCCAGCCGCCATGCCTCCCACCACAATGGACTCTAATTCCCTGGAACCGTCAATCCTAAACTCAAATAAACTCTTCCTTTTATAAGTTCCTTGGTCATGGTGTTTTATCACAGCAACAGAAAAGTGACTAATACAGATAGGATGAGCCTTGTGGGTATATACGCAGGAGTGGTATAACTGGGTCAGATGTTAGGTTCATTTACCATGGTGTTGTCTGTAGGCTACTTGTATATTGCTTTTTATTATGTTATGGCCCATGTATACTTAGATTCTCCATGGCTTTTTTCATGATGGGCTTTTTATTTTTATTTCTGTTTCATCAAGTTCAGGCTTGATTTTGATTGTCTCTTCTTGTCTACTGTTTTTAGGTATTTGTTCTTGTTTTCCTATGGTCTCCAGGTACATCAAGTTATTAATATAAGACCTCTCAAGTTTTTTGATGTAGGCATTTAGTGCTATAGACTTTCTTCTTAGTCCCATGGATTTTGTTCTGTTGTGTTTTCATTTTCATTCAATTCTATAATTTTTTCTTGATTTTTCTCTTGACCCAATTTTCTTTCAGTAGTGTGCTATTCAGTTTCTATGTGTTTGTGCACATTTTTCAATTCCTATTGTTATTGATACTCAGATTTATTCCTTTGTGGTCAGATAGAATAAAGGATATTATTTCATTTTTCCTAAATTTGTTGAGCCTTGCTTTGTGTCCTAATATGTGGATGATTTGGAGAATGTTCCATGGATTGCTGAGAAAAATGTATGCCCTTTAGTTTTTAGTACAGTGCTCTGTAAATGTCTGTTAGATACATTTGATTTATGATACTCTTTTTCTCTAGGCTTTCTCAGTTTAGTTTATGTCTAGATGATCTTATCTATTGGTGAGAGCTCTAAAGTACTAAAGTCACTGTTACTGCATTGGGGTTGATCTGTGATTTTAGACCTAATTGCATTTATTTATGAAACTGAGTTCCACCCTGTTGAGTGTACATAAATTTAGGATTATAATATCTCTGTGGAGTTATTCTAATGAGTATGGTAAGTGCTTCCCTATCCTTGATAGTATCAATTTGAGATCTATTTTAGATGTTAGAAAAACTATGGCTTCTTATTTCTTAGTTCCATTTTCTTGAAGTACCTTTTTCCATCCTTTTACCTTTAGATGGAGTTTCTTCGATGGTGGGTTGTGTTGCTTAGGGGTAACAAAATGACGAATCCTATTTTCTAATACAGTCTTTTTTATCCTGTCTTTTTTTTTTTTTTTTTTTTTTGGACTTTTCAAGAGACGGTCCCCCTATAGTACCAGCTGTCCTGGAACTCATTATGTAGACCAGACTGGCTTTGAACTCACAATCTACCTGCCTCTGCCCCCTGACTGCTGGGATTAAAGGTGTGTGCCACCAAACCTGGCTTTTCTGTGTCTTTTTATCAGGGGAATTTAAGTGGTCTCTGTTCAGCTAGAAATAGGTGAGACATCAGAGGCTCATGATAAGATATTCCATGGGCTTTGAAGATTCTCATTGCTGATCGTCTGATGTCTGCAGAGGGTTCAGTGGCTGGGCATTGGGTATCAGGGATTAGGATCACAATGTCAGGGATTGGACAGCACAAGAGCGCACAGGCAGACTGGGCCTTGTAGTCTTCACCTGAGGTTCTAGGTCAGACTCCGTGAAGACCTGGAGTTGTGTTTTAGGTAGGGTGGGTGCTTAGTAAGTGGTGTGGACTGGGCCTGTGGTCCCTACATAGGTATCTGGGTCAGAATCCACACAGTTCTTGGTTCAGCTTCTCAATAATCATGAACAGTGGGCATGCTTGCTTGTTTAATTAGCTAAGATGTGAAAAAATAGAGATACTTCTACTACTTGAGGAACAAAATGATGTATTATCAATGAACTTTGTAACAGAATAGTAACATATACATTAAGACAACACTTACTACTTAGTAGTTCTGTTCTTTGCCACTATCTAGCAATATGTAACTCTACCTTTAAAAATAATGTTTTATTGTTCTTTTTCTGGTAAGTTTCTTACATTAGAAATACAATTAGAATTTTTAGAGATATTTCGTCACTTCTAAATTAAAATGCACACACATAACCTTTTTAAAAATTTTTAAATTTTTAAATTTTTTTTTACTCATTACTCCTAAGGCCAATTTTAATATTAATTTTAGTTGTGATTCCACCTAATAAAAGAGAAAGTGATTGAAGAAAATTCTGGTGGCAGCTTTGTGGTTGATGCTGTAGAAAGTCCGATGTCTACATACTCTCCAAGATATATGTGAGCACACTTAGCTGAGTATAAATGATTGCTTACAATTTTCCTATCATTTCCCAAAGACTTAAATCTATAAAATCTTGAGAGATAGCTTTGTAAGGATCTGAGTTTGGTTTGATTCCCAGAGCTCCTGCAAAAAAGAGAATATAAAACTGGGGTTTGTGGCACATGTTGAAATCTCAGCACTGTGCACATAGTCACAGGCAGATCCCTTGGGCTTCTGGAAAGCCACCCAAGCTTCCTTGGTGAGTGCCAGGCCATTAGGAGACTCTGTTTTAAATGAAAAGATAGATGACACTGAAGAATGACACCTGATCTCCACAGACAGGTAGGTGCTTACATGTGCTCATGCACTTGCACACACATATCCATTCATGTGCATATGAATTTATATTCAAATGCATTCATGATTTTAAAGATTTACAGCCTTAAAATATGTCCTTGAAATTATAATACAATACATTTGTAGAAAAAGTGAAGGTAAGTTCAAAACAGTAAAAAGTAACATAAATATAGGAAAGTAATATGGTAGACTATAACAGTATAAGACAAAGAAGCTGTATGTTAACTCTGCTATATGTTTAGGAGTTCACATTTTTCCTTTTAATTTTATATTACTCTAAAATATGAATATATATCTTCTGCCCATATACATTAATCACCATGTCTGAAAGTAAGTGTTAATACTAGAGCTCACTAAGAGATTCACATTAAAACCTCACAGTGGCTTTGAGATAGAAAGAAATATAACAATAACGTTGCTCAGTCAATTGGGGGATTTGGTACTAGCATCCACAAATTAGGGAAACCATTCCCTGTCTGTTTTTTGGGGGGACTGTGTTACTTCACTTAGCATAATGGCTTCACGTTCCATCCATTTACCTGTAAAGTTCATAATGTCATCTTTCTTTACCATTGCATAGAACTCCATTGTGTAGATATACCACAGGACATAATTCTAGTACACATATGACAATTATATAGGTATATTTTGGAGCAATACAATTGGGAGGGAACCACAGCAACATAAGGACTGGATCAAAGAATGGACTGATACAGTTAAATTCTGCCCCAAACAATAAACCTTTGCAGAGGAAAACTTTAAAAAAAGACTGAGAGAAAGACATAGGACACATATAGCAAAATGCAGGAACTGGAGTGGGGTGGGAGGAAGGGAAAGAGGAGTATGTCTAAATTGAATTGGAAAATGATGTATGAAATACACAAAATGCTAATAAAAGTATTATATAAAAAAGAAAAAGAAGCCGTATGTAAAATAACTTCTCTTCTGCCCCCAACCCCAAAGTAATAGGTAAGAGTTAGCACTTTTTGTCTGAAGGGAACATCTAAGGAAATGCTTTAGTGGAGAATCAGATAACAGAAAAACATGGGTGCTTTAAATCTTCATCCAGATATAAAAGAAAATCATCAATGAGATGCTGAAGTCATTGAAGAAAGCTATTTTGCCTTTATTGACTTTCTGAAATTTACATTTATTGCATTCTTGTTTTAATCTTGATAAGCTTGACCTACAAATGCTAATGTTAGTTTATATTCAATAAAGGGGTTTAAACAAAAAACTTTTCTGAATATATGTAATATGTAATTGTAATGAATTGTTCCTTCATAAATTAATTATCTGAATGACATAATGAAATCTAGCAAGTGGTTGTTCACCAGATACATTGTTTTCTATGTTGCAAAATGGTAATTAGTTTACTCTAAACTAATTATTCATGCAATGATAGTATCTTTTATTATACCAAAGACTTGAGTAGCTTAGGTGTACCATTCTTCATAAAATGGCTTAATTTGTTTTTAGAACAAGAGTTGCATCCAAAATTCTATTTACTCAAGCAATTAGAAAAAATAACCAAAGGAAAAAATTGTATATACATTTATATTTATAAAGAGTAAAATACAGACAGGGGAAATAAATCTCAGTCAGTAAAGTGCCTGCCGCAAAATTACAGGGTCATGAGTTCCATCCAGATCCCCACATAAAAAGGGGGATGGACCTTGCAGGTGCTTGTAATCATTGTGCAGTGAGGCAGACATAGGAGATCCCTGGAGATCACTGGATAGCCAACCTACCCAAATCTGTGAATCTTCATGTCACTGGAAGATCCTGTCTCAAAAAAATAAAGTGAATGTTTCATGCAGAACTGCTTCTAAGGTTGCCTCTAGCCTCCATATGCATGGACATATGCACATAGACTCATAGTCATAAAGAAGTTTAAAAAGTAAAATAAATGATGTAGAATGATACATTTTATATTAATATATGCAGTACATGAAGAAATAGAAGTGATTAAGAAAAAATGGTAGATCATGAATTTTAAAATGCTCTAAACTAATGTAAACTAGAAACTTCTTGCTCAGGTGTCCATTTAAGAAACACGTATTTACACAAGCAGTCTGTACTGTAAACTAATCACATCTTCATTTGAACAGTGTAATTACTGTTCTTAGATTGCAAGTAGCAGAAATTAGTCCTGGGTATTTAAACAAAAAAAGGCATTTTGCTGAAAGGATATAGGGTTTCTGAGAGGACTGGAGGGTAATCAGATGAAACGATTCTCAGAAGAGATGGCAGGAAAATTGTTCCAAGAATCCCAAGAACAAGGAGTGGATACCGAAGGCTAAACATGAACCAATAATATCTTTCAGTGCTGTCTTCTTATGTTCAGAAATGGAGTTCTCATTACTGAGACACTTGATTGTTCTCCAATGCCTGCAGGCATGTAGAGAGGGTGAGTTCCCAAAAGAGCTTCCCTATTGTAAAATCAGCACAGGGAATGTATGTGTCCCAAATCACTGGGAGAGATTTTGCTAAAATCTTTTCAGAAGTGACATCCAAAAACCAGTGAATTATAATGGCAATAAAATCTCAAGTAGTAAAGATTTTTGTCAGTAAAATGAACAGAGATTCAATAATAATGTCACTGGGGTGTCAATAGATATCTGGCAATGAGAAATCCATTTGTTTTTTTCTTACAAGCATATACTTAATTGCCTCTACTATTTCATTTTCCATACCTGGTAGTGAGCAGAATATGGTAAACAATAAAATTATTTTTGTTTTGCATGCACCTTGTACATGTTAGAACTGAAATCAAACCATTAATAAAGAAGCCTAGGATGTGGTATACTGGTTACCTAGGGCTACTAGGGTTGCTTAAAACAGCAAATACTTGTTTGCTGATGACCATCTCTCTGTGTCCTTTTCTCATAAAGATGTCAGTCTTCAATTCAGAATGATTTTTTTATCACAAGATCCTGAGCTAACCACACCTGCACACATTGTGTCTAATTCCAGTAACTTGAGCTGGTCTAGAGAAAGACCTGTCAGCTAAGAAATAATGACAGTTGGGAAGCAGATGTGGTGGTAAGAATAAAGAACAATAAGTAGAATTGATGTTGCATGAGTGGAAGGCAAAAGATAAGAGGAACCACAGGACAGTACAGGGTGTTGCCTTCCAGCTTTTGGAGAAGTTGAGTAAAGAGGTTTTACCATATAAATGGTATCTAAACTTGAATATACTTAGAAAAAAGTCTTTATAATTATATCTAATAATAATATGACAAAGAATTTTATTTATTTATTTATTTATTTATTTATTCATTCATTTATTTATTTATTTATTTTTGTTTTTTTGAGACAGGGTTTCCCTGTAGCTCCAGCTGTCCTGGAGCTCTCTATATAGACCAGGCTGTCCATCAACTCATAGAGATCTGCCTGCCTCTGCCTACTGAGTACCGGGATTAAAGGAGTGCTCCACCACACCCAACTATGACACAGAATTTTAAAAATGAGAATCAGAAATAATTTTCAATGGCATAGAACATAGACATATGTAACTGACATGTGACCTGGGACTCACCTACAAGGCTGGCTTACTTTACTAATAAATGATGAAGATAAATAGGCTTAAATATCTCCATTGCTGTTTCTGGTTAATTTTAATGGCCTTTTAAAAAACTTGTTTTAAATCTCTTGTGTCCAGTGAACATACACTATTTTTATAACCAGAAAATAATTTACGAGTTAAGTTTGAACACCTAAAATGTACGTGAAAGAAATGAGTAACTGATTTCAAACAGTTGGGTATCTTTTGACTTAGAACACAAAACAGCTACAAGAAGATAAAAGATTCCTCCATCTAAGCTGCATATTTCTAAAATATTCTGAAATATTTGTGGAAATGTAGACCACATGTCCACAGGGTAAATAGCTATTTGATGAGTCATGGAGGAAACATTACTTTTTGACATAAACTAGAAAATAAACTTGGAAATGAAAGGGTTGTCACTCACTTATGAAAAAATGTATCCGTGAGTGAGAAAAATTGAATAAAGAGGTAGAGCTTTTTATGTAAGCTGTCATCAATAATGCCATGCTGCCTTATGTAAGGTGATTAGACCTTACATTCCAATGAAGATTTTACTAATTTCCCTGTGACTTAAGTGTTACTTGAATTCTGAATGCAAGGTAAGAACTTCAATGTTAAATCAACTTTACAAATTCATGGATTATAATGTGAGACCAGGGAACATATTTACATGTTCTATTCATTCCTCAACCCAAGTTCAGAATACTAAAAGGCTATTTCATTAACATATACTCAGAGATATGATGATTTAATTAAAACTCTCAAATCATTTTTAGGATGTTTTCTTATTTGGAGTTACTATAGATAATCATGCCTCATCAGAAGTTTAATACATGGACAAATGCTGGCAAAGTTTTGTAATAAGAAATATCACTTGAGACTTATGTGGAAGTTTTATTTCTTTGAACTTTGGTAATTGTTTAAGTAGCATTGTTTGTATTGACTCTCAATGAAGGCATAATTTGCTCATGTTCATCTGGTATAATGTAAATTTTTCTTCTGAAATAAACATTACAAACATGCACAAATACTATCTGTTAATAACTATAAAATAAGTAGGCTATCTTTCCTTAAAAAGAGTTCTGAATATATTTTAGTAATGGTTATACTGGAAATAGATTTCTTCCTTGATCATTTCTTAAGACTAGGTAGATAGTATTTATAATATAGAGAAACATAAAGTTAGATTTCAATGAAGATACTGAGTTTTCTGAGTGAGCTTCTGTTGTAGATCACTTAATTAGACTATGCCACCATAATGTAAATGACTTGTCCAATCTAACAAGTTTGGTTTAATTAGAAAGATAAATCTGAACATTTTCTTTTTTTTTTTTTAAAGAAGAATTTTTTTTTAATTTTTTATTTATTTCTGTATGTGTATAAATGTACTGACTGCATGTAAGTTTGTGCACCCGTGTCGTGCAATGCCACGGAGGTCAGAAGAGGGTGTCGGATTCCCCTGGAACTGGAGTTCTCCTGGAATTGAAGTTTCAGATGGTTTTCAGCCGCCATGTGGGTGCTGGGGATCTAACCTGGGTCCTCTGTAAGAGCAGTCGGCACTCTTAACCGCTAGGCCATCTCTCCAGCCCAAATCTGAACATTTTCAGAAAAGCTGTATGCTTATAATCTGTGAACTTTTCTATTCCTAGTCTTCCAATGAAATGTTCTGAAATCCTGATTAAGTCTCAAAAATCTCCCTAAGATCCTAAGGACTAAAGCAACAACAACAAAACACTTCCATGTTCTTTAGTATGTGTCAGGATGTCATCACACATTAACATATTTAGTCCTCATAGAGATAATTTGGGATTGATAACCCAGTTAACAGATGAAAGAGCTTTAGGACACAGAGGTACATAAATTAGACAGATGAAATGACAGAAAGGAGATTAGAACTCAGGTTTAACCTCTTAGACTACTGCACAAAAGAGACATACAGAAAGCATTTCAATAAAAAAAATCAAATATCTACTCTGTATTCCCTTGTCACCTTCTTATGAGATGCTCTGACATCTAGTTCTATGCTAGACACGTTATATATTCCATATTCTCCCACACTTTGATTCCTCCACTCCCTCATATTTGATTCATTTCAGATTCCCTATCACTCTCTGCTCTAATAGTCAGCCTTTTATAGACATGTTTTCTAATATGAATATTATAAAAGATTCCAATGTGAATTCATTATTTTGATTAACTAGAAAGGGCTGAAAGCATCCTTTGAGATAGAAAAAGTTAAATACATTAGTTATGTGCCCTATGTTAACACTGTTTTTTTTTGGGGGGGGGTTATGAGACAGGGTCTCCCTGTAGCCTCATCTGGGCTGGAAGTTGCTATGTAAACCAAGCTGGCCTTGATCCACCTGCCTCTACTTCCCAAACGTTGTGATCAATGTGTGCACCACCACACCCAGCAAGTTAACACTGTGAACACAGTGATAGTAAATTTTCAGTAGATGGTATTATTAGAACTTTTTGGCATTTTCTTTTATGAGTTAAACTTACACCTTTATTTTTGAGAAAAAATGTGCTTTTTATTTCTTTCATGAGTCAATCACACAGTAATCATACTTTAATTCCCTGAGTAGGACAAAAATGAACATGTCGTATATAATTTAATTATGAACTGTTCTGGCAGCATGTCAGGAAATTCTCTTTAGGCAAAATATCTGAGAAATTCAGGAGGGAGACAGTGTGGTGTCACCCCCAAGAAGGAAGTTGCAATTCTCTTTATGCAGCAAGGGACTAATATTAAACAGAGGTGGATGTGTTTACAAGAGAGCACCATACCCAGGATTGGCAGGGCCCAAATTCTCAGAAAGCAGCATCTAGGAAGAAGTCACTGTTTGCTTTGTTGGAATGTGGAAGAAGAACAATCAAATAATAAAGCCAGCAGACCCTCCTACTCCCCTTTCCAATTTGATTTTTGCAATCCAAAGAGTGAGTATATGAACTTAAGTAGAATAAATCCATGCATTGTTCGGATAGTTAAAAATGTTGAGAAGATGCAGAGACCTCATTTTCTAGAAACTAACTTGCAAAATAACCCCATCTAAAGTGTGTCTTTCTAGTTTCTGGCTCTTATTGAAGATGGACCATACTGAGGATTGAGGTACCAACAGTTAAAATTCAGAGCACAAATAGTGTGTAACAGTAGTAAACAGATGTGAAGGATGCTGTTTGAATAGGAAAAGTGTCAGGTAGAAATCAAGTGAATTAATTTTTTTCATTGCATATTTTTATTGAATTTTCGTGCATGTCTTCCAGAACATCTTAATCATCTTTATAACTCTCTCCCATGAGATAAATTCCTTGAAAAATATTTTCTTTATTATTTTATTTTTATTTTGTTTGTATGATATGTTGCCTGCATCTATGTAAGTGCACCCATGTTATGCAATGCCCATAGAGGACAAAAGACATTGGACCCCAGGAACTGAAGTTATAGTTGTTGGCCATCACATAAGCGTTAGGATTCAAACTCAGGTCCTCTGCAAGAGCAGCCAGTACTCTTTTTTAATATTTTTATTGAAGTTTTGTGCATTTTATATATCATTTCTCATTCCAACTTAGGCTCATTTTCCCTTTCTGTGCCCGCCACCACACCTGAGCTCATGCATTCTGTCATACGTGTCCTGTATCTTTTCCTGAGCTTTTTTCAAGTTTTTCAAGATAGAGGATTACTGTTTGGGGGAGAACTTTACTGTTTCAGTCAGTTCTTTCCCCCACTTCTTTTGTTGTTGTTGTTCCCTCCAATTTATATAGAGCCAAAATAAACATATATACATAGATATATATCACATATATACCAAAAGTATGACCTCTGAAAATAAAGTATATGTTATTTCCAAATCATATTTCAGGATTAATTTTCCTTTATCCTTTTTTTTTTTTCTCTTGAGACAGGGTCTCCCTGTAGCCCCAGCTGTCCTGGAACTCACTCTGTAGACCAGGCTGGCCTTGAACTCAAAAAGATCTGCCTGCCTCTGCCTCCCAAGTGCTAGGATTAAAGGTGTGCACCACCACGCCCAGCTCACATTCCCCTTTTAATTTTATATTACTCTAAAATATGCATACGTACCCTCCACGCATATACCAAAATTACAAAGTCTGAGAATAAGTGATAGGTTAATTCTAGAGCCCATTAACGGATCCACATGATAAAAGCACAGTTGCTTTCAGAACCACTGAGCCATCTCTCCAGCCCCGGCTCTCTAAATTAATAACCTGAGAGGCAGGTTGGTAAAATAGGACTTCACAACACTTACCACTTTGCAGAAATACCAGTTTGAAAAACTATCCACATGCAGAAATACTTTTTAGACCTAAGGAAACCAAATGAGAGATAACAGCATGTAGGTATAACAAAGACTAACAAGACACATGGACTACAGCCAAAGGTCAGTTTTATAGGACATCAACCTGCCACCAAAACTACTCAGATAGTGCAGACTGCAAGAGAAGGAGAGGAGAGGAGAGTGAGTACCTGTCCTGACTTTTAACTCTTTCATTAGGCTCACCATAGTAAAAAGCCCAACTGGGCAGGCTCCTGAGGCTCCAGACTCTAGGCAATTATTGACGAACAGAACTTGTAGGCCTGCCCCAGGCTAAGGCAGGTCTGATACTTCCAACCTGTACAGTCTGTTGGCCTCCTTGATTGCTTGGCTAATACAGGTGGTATAGACCACCGGTGTGTGTGTGCCCCTGAGGGGTGCCAACACACTCAGAAAAAATAATAATTATTTTGGGAAAGTTCAGTGAACTTCAAAACCATGCAAAGAGTAATTCAGGGAGCTGGAGAGATGGCTTTGTGGTTAAGAGTGCCAGCTGCACTTGCCATGGGCGTGGGCTCCTTTTCTAGCATCCACATGGTGGTTAACAACCAACTCAACTTTCAGGGAATCCGATGCCCTCTTCTGGCCTTGTATGCATTGCATGCATAGGTACACTTAGATACATTCAGGGAAAACATGAATATACATTAAATAAATCAATAACTCAACAAAATAAGGAAACCAGTAAATTACTAAAAGGAAATAATTTAACAGAGAAATGGAAATGATTTGAAAAATAAAACAGAAATCCTGAAGCTGAAAAATATAATTAATGAAATGGAAAAATGGAAAAGAAAAATCTCAACAAGAGAACCAAAGACACAGGCAGATCCACGAATGCTGTGACGGATTGTTAAAAACACATTGTGTTAGTCACCTTCATTAGACTGATAAAACACTCTGAACAAAATCAGCTGGGGAGGTAAGGGTTTATTACAGCATGCTCTTCCAAATGACAGTACATCACCTAGGTAAGCCAGGTCAGGAACCTGGACTCATGAACTTAAAGCAGAGGCCATGAAGGGGCATGGCTCACTGGCCTGTCCTCCTGGCCTGTGCTCAGCTGGCTTTCATATACAATACTGGAGCACCTTCCTGGAGGTGTCACAACCCTCCGTGGACTAGATCCTCCTCACTCACTTAACAGTCATGAAAATGCCTCACTGATGTTCCCCCATGGCAATCCAACAGCTATTTCACCAATTCAAGTTCCTTCTGCTCAGGTGTGTTAACTTGACAACTGAAGCCAAGCATCACAAATTAAGGTGAAATAAAACAGAGGAAATGAAAATGAATGAACAGAAATTATAAGATACATGATAAGATTAAGGATGTAAAATTTCCTGTTATAGAAATTGATAAAATATACATAATTAAGGAAATGCAATTAAAACCACTTTAAGGTATCATCTCACTCCAATAAGACTGGCTAGGATCAAGAAAACAAATGATACCAAGTGCTGGAGAGGTTGTGGGGAAAGGGGAATACTCTTCCACTGCTGGAACACAACCACTATACAGTGTGGAGAACCCTTGGAAGATTCAAAATGAGCTTCCCACCTGACCTAGTCATACCACTCCTGGGTATATATCCACAAAACTCATCTTACCTCAGAGATACATGCACAGCCATGTTTATTGCAGCTCTCTTCACAATAACAAGGAGCTGGAACCAACCCAAGTGCCCCTCAACTGATGAGTAGATAAAGAAAATGTAGTACATCTACACAATGGAGTTCTACGCAGCAGTAAAGAAAGATGACATCATGAACTTTGCAGGAAAATGGCTGGAGCTAGAAGATATAATGCTGAGTGAAGTAACACAGTCCTGGAAAAACAAAGATGAATGGTATCCCTCATCTATGGATGCTAGTGCCAATTACCTAGTTGTAAGGTGAACTGAGCAACATTAATGTGATCTGAAAACAACTGTGCTCTTATATTGTGAATCCCTTAACAGGTTCTAGAACTAAGCTATCATTTATTTTCAGAGTTAGGAAGTTTTGGTATATGGATGACGGATATGTATTTATACTTTACAGTAATATAGGATCAAAGGAATGTGGAAAAACTAGTTTGTCATGACATTATGCCTAACCACAGTATTTATTTTATGGGAGTGCTTATTAGTATTACTTATACAAGGCTGCTTGAGCTTTGGTCCAAGCATTTTCTAAAATAGTATACTGTAGCTAAAAGTAAGACTCAGAAAAAGATGAAGGACATGTATGGCAGAGTGCAGGGACTCAGGTGAGGTGGGGGGCATGGAAAGGGAAGCAACTCTAAATTCGATTGAGAAATGATGTATGACATATTGGAAAAAGTTTAATAACAATAAAAAAATATCAGGCTGGTGTAATGTAGCCTTTCTGGATTCTTAACAACCATACTTAATGCCCATACCAATTTGGCCGAGGGTCTTAAGGGATAACTTTGTTCCTTGCCCTCAGAGGTCAACTAAGTACCAGGGAACTATGCATGGGGGCATCTCTCGAAATGTCCTGCAAATGTGCATCACCAGTCTTCCTGTGCAGGGAGATCTTGGAGATCCACTAATGGGACTTCAGCCAGTGTTTAGTCTATAAAGAGGAAAGTCTCCTCATGATTCAAAAAGGGAAGCCTGGTCTAGCAAGACCTAACTTTGTCCTCGAGTGGATGGAACTGGTGATTGAAAAGCCAAAAGGAGTCAGGGGCTCCCTCCCCCCACAAAAAATTACCTGAGTGACCCTTGAGGACAAGATCCTCAACTGACCTTGAGAAAACAAAAACCTTGGTTAATCTAGGCCAACCGTGTAGATTTAAACATCCAAAAGGAAGGTATAACCAGAAATAAATAAATAGTAAGTCCTGAGAAATTGTACTTCAGGTATAAAACTTGAGATCTTAGTAAAAAGACAAAAAAAAGAGCATATTTGTTTTGCCTGTCTTACTGGCAAGTGCAGCTACCCTGTGGCTGCCACTGCTTTCGCCATCCTTCAAAGATGTGAGAAGACACAACTTTTCAATATGGACTGAAGACTCATGTCTCTCTAGGAATCCTCCAAACCTTCAGTGCCAGATGGGGACTGCTGAGACATCCAACTTATAGACTGAGCTACTACTCGGGTTTCCACTTCTTCAGAGTATAGACTGCCATTGTTGTACATTGAGGGGAGAGAGAGAGAGACTTAAGTATTGAACAACAAAACCTTGCCAACAAGTATAATTTGTCCAGCAAAATTGTTCTTCAGAAATAAAGTAAAAACTCTTCCAGACAAATAGAAACTGAGAGCTTTCAGGGCTGGAGAGATGGCCTAGCAGTTAAGAGCACTGACTGCTCTTGCAGAGGACCCGGGTTCGATCCCCAGCACCCACATGACAGCTTAAAACCATCTGTAACACTAATTCCAGGAGAACTCCAGTTCCAGGGGAATCCAACACCCTCTTCTGACCTCCGCAGCATTGCACGACACGGGTACACAGACCTACATGCAGACAGTACATTCATACACATAAATAAATAAAAATTAAAAAAAAAAGAAATTGAGAGCTTTCTATTAATTAATTTATAAGAAATGTTAAAGGAGAATTTTAACCTAAAATGACATAATTAGTATTGCAAAGTCATGAAAGTCTAAGTAATTGGTATAATAATTAAGTATGCAGTCAGTTTTATTGATGCTAGTACTGTGATTGTAGTTTGTAAGTCACTTATAAAATTTAAAAAGACAAAATCATTTAAGTAATATAGACAGTAATTAGATAAGAGATACATAATGTAAAATGATGTAGTGTTTGATAGTCATAAAATCTGTGGAGGGGAGTAAAAGCACGGAATTTTTGCATACAGTTCAAATTCATGTGCTATTTTAAAAATACTTTTGTAGCTATCATGCCTTTTTTTTTTTTTTTTGGTCTTTTTGAGACAGGATCTACATAGACCAGGCTGGGTTTGAACTCACAGAGATCTGCCTGCCTCTGCCTCCTGAGTGTGCCTTTTTTTTTTTTTTGGTCTTTTTGAGACAGGATCTACATTTAGTCCCAGCTGGAGCGGAGCTCACTATGTAGACCAGGCTGTCTTCGCACTCACAGAGATCCGCCTGCCTCTTTCTCTCAAGTGCTACTATGCCCAGCTAGCTATCATGTCTTATATAGATTTAGGATAACCAGAGCAAAAATCTATTTGAATATATTGGTTATCCTAGAAGAAATATATTTCTGATTGTATATAATCAACTAATAGTAAACCATGAAGAAACAAAAGCATCAATAGACTCTTAGACACTTAGCCAGGTGTGGTCGGGCATGCCTATAATCCTAGCACTCTGGAGGCAGAGGCAGGCAGATCTCTGTGAATTCAAGGACAGTCTTGTCTACATAGCAAGTTCTAGGCCAGTTGGGGCTACAGGGAGACCCTAGTTCAAAACAAGGGGAAAGCTTTTATTAATTTTTTAAGAATTTCATACAATTATTTTAATCATAGTCACCCTTAACTCATTTCTTCTTAGATCTACCCCAACCTCCTTACTGCTTTCCACTTCCTGTCTTCCTGTCTCTTTTTAAAGGACTGTTGAATCCAATATGTGTTCTCCAAATTCTGTTTAACATAGGTCCATCCCACGGAGTGTGTTCCACCTAAATTGTGTCACAACCTTAAAATAAACCGACTCTTCCTCTCCTGCCATCTATCAATTCCCATTATTTCCCCAGCTAGAGCTGGGGCTTTTTGCCCACTCCTCCCTGCCATGTTTGATTGTTGTCTGGCTTGAGTTGTGCCAGGAGTCTTGTGCATGCTGTCCACAACAGCTATGGGCTCATATGTCAAATGCCCTGTTGTGTTTGCAAAAGACTGCTTTTTGTTGTTGTTTGTTTGTATTTTGTATTCATTAACCATCTGTGTCTCTCATAGCCTCCTCCTCTTAAAATGCTCTCTGAGCCTTTCAGGGAAGAACATGATTTAGATGTCCCATTTATGATTCAGCACTCCATAGTATCTTATTCTCTGCACATTAGTCTTTTGGGGGGGTCTTTGTGTTAATTGCCATCTGCTGCCAGAAACTTCTCTAATGTTAGTTAAGAGTTGCAGTAATCAATGGGTATAATTATAAATCATTAGGAGTTGGTTTAACACTATGTTCATTTAAAAGAATAATAAGAGCAGGTTTTCCACTATGTTGTGTGACCTGTCACTTCAGGGTCTTAGTCCTGATTACAGTGCCAGGTATGTTTCTCTCAGATGAAATGGGCCTTAAATCCAATCTGAAAGTGGTTGGTTAATCCTATGACATTGTGCCACTATTGCACCAGTGAGCATATTTTTTTTAGTGCAGTCATTGTTATTGCTCCCAGGATTCACAGCTGGGTAAGACTGATTATCACTTTTCTCTCCTGGTAGCACCTTTTCCATACTATGAATGCTAGCCGCTAGCCAGCAGAGATGAAGCTTCAAGGTTAGTGCTAAAATGATTTCTCTGTTGCTCTATGACTCATGTATGTAGTGTCTTCAGCAGTGTGGTCTAACTGCTGAACAGAGTAAGGAACTTGAGTCTGTAAGTGTCTCTTCATAGAATAGCTAAGAACTTAATGGTTTCACTGCCAAATTCTACCAAAAACTTAAAGAGGTAAAAGCACTAGTCTTTCTCAAACTCTTCCAAAACACAAAAGCTTCCAAACTCAATTTACACATACAGAATTACCCTGATACCTGATACTAAAATTGGATAAGTATTTTACAAGAAAATTACAGTCCAATATCCTGTTGAAGAAAGAAGCAAAATTCTCAACTGCTTCTTAAATGTATTTGGATATTGTAGTCAGAGCTTCAACATTAGGTCCAGTAAATGGTCCTCTTTTACTATACTTGTTGATAGTCTTATCAACAACTTGTTTGTTTGTTTCAAATAATATATAGTCTTTTGAGACAGGGTCTCTGTGTAGCCTTAGTGGGCCTGGGACTCACTATGTAGACCAGGCTGGCCTTGAACTGACAGAGATTCCCCTGCCTCTGCCTCCTGAGGGCTAAGATTAAAGACATATGTGACCACACTCAGCTTGTTTAAAACATTCTTATTTTGTGTGTATGTTCTTGAATTCTCATATCTAGTATCTGCTTTTCTTTATAAGCCTGGAATCAGCATTGAGCCATAGGTTATTTTTTAATTATTTATTCATAATGTTAGCCATATTATACATTTTTTAATAATTTTCACATTGGGTTATTTTTGCTAGAGAAAAACTTACCCTTTTTATAAGCCTTTCAGATTTTCAATTTTTCTGACACTATCCTGAAATAAAATAAATGTACAAATTAAAATCTATGTTGTCTATATCTTCACTTTATATAGTAAAAATAAGAGGTGGAAGACCTATTTTGTGGGCAAGTTATATAAATATGTTCTTATAGTTATCAAGATACATTCCTATTTCCAATGGCTCTAATGAAATTGTATGTATTTTATACATTAAAATAAATTTGTGTTACTTTAGAAGGAAAATGTTTACACTGAGTTTTTTTATTTTTATTTATTTTTGTATGGGTATAAATGTACTGTCTGCATATAGGTTTGTGCACCCATGTTGTGCAATGCCGCGGAGGTCAGAAGAGGGTGTTGGATTCCCATGGAACTGGAGTTCTCCTGGAATTGGAGGTACAGACGGTTCTTAGCCGCCATGTGGGTGCTGGGGATCGAACCCAGGTCCTCTGCAAGAGCAGCCGGTGCTTGTGGGGAGCGGGTGTGGCGACAGTCCTAAGAAGGCACCCGAGACTTTAGCCAAGTTTTATGACTGACACCTGAGTCTTATGATTAACACCTGATTCCCTCCTACCTCAAAGTAAAGCCACGCTCACCGTTTGAGCTGTGCAGGTGCACCCTGTATACAAGATCAGGCCAGATGATACCAATAGACTAAGGCCACGCAACCTGGGCTGGGAAGGTGGATAAATAGAGGGACTTTCTAGATAGAGGGACTCTCTCTCTCCTTTCTAGTCTTAGGAGAGAAGCTTGCTTGCCTGAGGAAGGAGAAGGCTTGGAGAAGGGAGAAGGCTTAGAGGGAAAGACCTGAGGCTTAGAGGGAGAAGCTTGGAGAAGGAGAAAAGATGTGCCTGAATAAACCGTTCTGACAAGACCTGCCTGCCTGAATAAACCGCTTTGAGAAGAATGAGCGAGAGATGCTTTGTTGCTGCGGCTTCATACAAGTGTTTCCTACAAGTGTGCAAGTGTTTCATACAGGTGCTCTTAACTGCTAGGGCTAGGCTATCTCTTCAGCCCCAATAGGCTGAGTTTTATATGTTTCTCTTTGGTTACTGGCTTTCGATGTACTCAATTCCAGTCTATTTTACTGAAATTTTGTTCTATTTATTTATTTCACTCTTTTTAAGACCAAAATAAATCCCTGTAGCCTAAGCTGGCCTGGATCTCCCTATGTAGATCAGGATGGCCTTAAACTCACAGAGATCACCTGCCTATGCCTCCAGAGTGCTAGAATTTAAAGTTAATATGCTACTATGCTTAGCTACTTGTCACATTTTTATAGAAAAAATTGATACAATTTTAATTAGAATATTGACTCCAGCTGTGTAAGCACTTGACAAATCATTTTTATGACTTGTAGCCTATACACACTTCTTTCAAATGATAGTACTTAACTGATCTGTTCTGCAAAACAGAAGACTTAAGAGAGAAGTGTTTTCTCTCCTATGTGGGACTGTGAGGGGGAAGTACATAAAAGTAAAGAAGAGACATGGGGAGGAGCTGAAGAAAGGTTAATGCTCGGAGCAAGCCAGTAAGCAGCACTCCTCCATGGCCTGCACTTCAGCTTCTGCCTCCAGGTTCCTGCCCTGAATTTCTGCCTTGGGCTTCCTGAGTGATGAACTGTGACCCAGGAGATGTGAGCTGAATAAACCCTTTCCTCCCCAAGTTGATGTCAGTGAGAGTGTTTTGTCACAGTAATTGAAGACAAACTACAACAGAAATTGGTACCAGGAGTGGGGTATTGCTGTGACAGACCTGACCTTGGTGTTTTGGGGAAAGATTGTGGCAGCATTTGGAACTTTGGGCTAGAAAAAAATCATTGAATGCCTAAAGATCATGGCTGTGGAACTTGGAACAGTTTTACTGAAAGAGTTGTAGATGATGGAGGTCTGGCTAGTGAAGTTTCAAAGGGAAGCAGAGCTCATCAGGACTGTTTAATCTGTGGGTTCTGGTCAGCTGGGGCTGAAGAATCAGCTGTAAGTAACAAGAGACCAGAACCTGAAGTGAAATCTTTATTGTACTGGGACAATTGATGCTGGTTAGCTGGGGCTGAAAAATCAGCTGTAAGTAATAAGAGACCAGCATCACTGTGGTGAAATCTTCTGGGAAAAATTTCTTCAGGGTCAGCACACAGAAGCTATGTTCCGGAAGGGGCCCAAGCCTCCATGTCAAGCCAGAAGCAGGATCTGGTGTTGAAAGCATGAAGGGGTCACAGAGAGCAGATGTTCAAAGTGTGGACTTGGTTGCAGTGAAGACCCCAGGATTCCAGGGGTCAGGAAGAGAAGCTGAGGTTTTTCATCAGGAGAGGTCAGAAGCAACCTCAGTTTCAGTGGAGACCCCAGCATTTTGGAGATGCTGGAACTGTGGGACAAACACCAAGAGCAACAGCAGGTGCGGAATGGATTCGGCCTGGGCCTTCGAGATGAGCTATGTGTGCCATAGATGGCAGAGAGAGAGAGAGAGAGAGAAAGAGAGCTGCTGAAACCCTTTGGAGCCCAGAAGATTGTGAGTGAGTCCCAGGTGTCCAGCCTTGAGCTACTTTGCTGGACTTAGGTTTTGAGTGTGCCTGATTCTTCCTTTGAAATAAGACAGTGCTTGTTTTGGATTTTACAGCAGCCCACAGTTAAGAGACTTTTAACAGACTGTGAACTTTTAAGTGTTTGGATGTTTTAAGGACTGAGGGGCTTTTAAGTTTGTACTGTCTTTGGTTGTGATTAATGTTAACATCATACCTTGGGGACAAGAACTGGAAAGGTAGTGGTTTAATAGTGATGTGTTTTGTGTGTCAAGTTGACAAGGGGTCAATTGTACTTGATAGCTTTAGTGTCAACTTGACACACCTGGGTTGAGGGAGCCTCAACTGGGGAATTGACTCCATTGGACTGGCCTGTGGGCACATCTGTGGAGTATTGTCTTGATTGTTGAGCTATGTGGGAGGGCCCAGCCCACTATGGGTGGTGCTACCTCTGGGCAGGTTGTTGTGTACCAGTATAAGAGGGCAGGCTGGGCATGGGCCAGGGGAGCAAGCAGCACTCCTCCATGGCCTGTGCTTCAGCTCCTGCCTCCAGGTTCCTAACCTGAATTCCTGCCTTGGGTTCCTCGAGTGATGAACTATGACCCAGGAGATGTAAGCTGAATAAACCCTTTCCTCCCCAAGTTGGTGTCGGTCAGAGCGTTTTGTCCCAGCAA